>CAJHQP010005327.1:0-46893 GCA_905132765.1 Moricandia arvensis | reverse complement strand
GCATAGCACCTTATCCTTATTAATACTGCCTCCTGACTTAAAGAATGATGTTTTGGTTTTTGTATTTGTATTTGCATCTGTATTTGAAAGATTAAAGCTTTAGCTTTAGTCATTGCAATTTATTTTATTTTTAGCACCAATCAATGCAATTTATTTTAAAATTAAAACATAAAGTAAAATCTAAAAATATGAATGAAATAATTTTATTGGGAGTCAAACAAAACTTAAAAATAGTTAGAACTAAGCTAAAAATTAATTGAAAAATATGTGTATTTGATTTTTATTAATATGTGTGCAGATGATAAAACATCATGGAGTATCACGAATTTTAGGACTTTTACCGATTTTAAAACATCAATCTTTTAAAGGGAATAAGTTTCAGGACTCTGACAAATTTTAATAGAGGCTAATAGAAAAACTCAATTTATTATTAGATTTTTGGAACGAATCAAATGAATAACGAATCGAATCAAATTTAACGGATAAAATGCTCGGCCTATATTTAAATAATATAATTTGGTATGTTCAGTTTGAGTACAATTCTGCTAAGATTAATGTCTTTCACTACTGTTTGACAAACATTGAGTTTTTGGCTCCAATGAATAATACACTACTTTGTATGCAGTTTTTGTAAGGGATCATATATAGAAATGATAAGCGTGAAAATTAACATTAGATAACTTAAAAAAAAATTGGGGAAGAACTTGAAGACAATAAAATTTTGGCCGATTTGTCAAAAAGCATAAAATATGGAAATGAGTCATTGTTATTATAATATTATTATGAAAAGCAATTAGATTATCCATATTAGGAAAATGTTGATAATTGAGATGAAAAGAAAAAAAAATCTTTGAAAGAATATAATGTTAACCATTTAAATTGATTTTTTCTGCTTTTGAGATTATTCTTGACTATATATAAATCTATGTGTTTGGAAGATGCATATCTGATTCTCTTATTGGCAATATGTATGAAATGAACCACGCGGTGGTGGGCTAGAGGCACTTGAGGGACAACCCCAATACGGTGAACCCGCAGTTCGAACCCCGCTGGCCACCAGGGATTTAACATCCCCCCTGGGGGAGGAGAGGTGGTCCTTACCACCTTTTTTTTCACCAAAAAAAAAATATGTATGAAATGCCTTTACTGCTCACGGTTACTTGGCATTCCACGCCCATTCCACTCGGCTGTGAACCTTATTCTGTGCGACAAATATAGGATGTTTTTTAACTGATCATGTAATCATTACATGACATCTTATTGATTTTTGATCTCACTCACACAATATCACAAATCATTTTTCGATAAGTCACATATCATTTTCCTATTCCAGCTCAAGTATGGTTAACTCTTGAATCATGTATGGATGTGTGACCGAAAAAGTAATTATATTTTGGTGACATAAATAACCAAATTAATTTTTTTAAGCATTCCACATATATCACAAACCGGGATGTACCGTTCACCCTTTTTAAAGAACGCAACGTCTTTGCACCCCAAGATTATTACTCATATTAGTGTGAGCCCACACATGAATCTCCTCTCGTCTGGGTTTGGCTCTGATACCATTTTGTAATGCACCAATCAACTTCCCACACCCGTTCACTTGCCTGTGAGATCCATTCAGTGCGACGAGCGGTGTGTTATTTTATGGAATCATAAACCATATTTTAACATAAACTATACAATCATATTTTGTAGTTTATGACTATAAAAAGAATTACTTAAACATTATTACTCTTTTATAATTTCAACAATTACTTACCATAAATCATTCTTTTAATATTATTTAGATTATTCGACAACTAATATTAATTATTTCTAGTTTTACTTTTTATTTTTAGATCTAACTAAAATAATAAAATCAAAAATCATTGAACAAGTAAATCATAATAATTTTCTTAAGACTTCACCAATAATCGACACATAAGCAAAAGTCAATTAAGTAAATTCTCGTTTAATATATATTTTTGATTTTTCTTTTATATTCTATTATAAATAATTTTAAAATCTGCTAAAGATATTTGGAAGTCACAATAAATAATTTTTGGTTTTTATATAATTTTTTGAATGATTTATAAATCATATATGGTCATTATAAGAAATCAATAATTATTATAATAATTTATATATGAATAGTTTTCTTGATATAAGAATATAAAATTTGAAAACAGTATGAAATTATTTGTATTGATTTCTATTAAATATTATTTATTAGTTTATATAGTTATAAAGTTAAAAAGAAATACTCAAACATTATTACCAGTTCTATAATTTTGACAATTAGTTACCATAGATTATTGTTTATAATATCATTTTGTCAAGTAATATTAATAAGTTATAGACTTAGCTTTTATTTTTAGTCTAATTAAAATAATTAAAAATAAAATTATCGATCAGATTACAATAATTTTCTCAATATTTCATCAGTGATTGACACGTAAACAAAAATCACCTAAGTGACTTCTTACCTAATATATAGTAGAATACTACATTTATTGGGTGATACTTATGATTTCAGAGATATATTATTGCCATTAATGATTATGAACTATAGTGAATTTATAACCATGAATATATTTTGCAAAATATCCATAGCATAACCCTTTTTAGTTTTATTTCATCAAAAAGACTTCTACATCAAAATGTCGGCTAGTGCTATTAGCGCCTACTCTAGTGTAGGTAGGCAAGAATGCTATTCATGTTTGGGATTTGTCGTGTGATGAGAGAGGTGAGACTGAGAGGTTTATGAAGGATTTAGAGAAGATGACAGAGGGAAAGTAGTCCTTTTTTCAGGGAAAGTAGTAGTATGATCACATTTTTCATGGTTTTTTTGTTTTACCCTTTGGATTGACGGTTCAGACCAAGTTGAGGATGTGTAGAGATTGTCATGAGGCTTTCAAGCTGATCCGTGAAATTTTGTGGAGAGAGAAATTGTTGTTAGCGATGCAATAGAATCAACTTTAACCATAAGAAGAAGAAAGAGCAATAAGGTTATGCTGCAAGCTAGCCATTGTGACTTGGCCTGAGCTGAGCCAGAAGTTAACAAATAACATAGTCAAAACCCGAAACTAAACCAGAAGAAGTGCAGTGTTTAGGAATGGCGTGATGGAGAAGAGAACACCCAACCATCAACCCAGTGAATATAAAAGCAGAAGAGCATCATCATATTGGCATCTTGCTTGGGTTCAAGGGAGAAGTAACTACAGATACAAAGAGCAAAACCAGGAAACGAATGAAACATATCATCCTGGTCCTTGTCTTCTTTTAGATGAAAAGCAAGACAGGAGAACTAGCTACAGATTTGCTGCTTGCTACTTTATTGGGTTTAACAAGAAGTTTGCATCAATTACTACTTTGTTGCCACTTAAAATGTACCAAAATTAACATTAAGCTGCAAGTATGCATTGTCTAAAACTAAATCATAAAGAACGGACACTAAATAGCAAATGCAAAAGCGATAATGCCACTATAGGTGTTTATGCGAGAAAAAAAGTTGTTCAACATAATATGATCTACTATGTGTTAAAAAGAAATCACTATCGTTTTTCTCTCAGAGAAAAAAATATCTACTCGGCAAGATGACAAAACAGATGTATACATAAAGAGAGCTGATTATGCTGAACATGATCACCGAAAAAAAAAATGTTTCCCTTTCAATAAAAAGTTTGTAACCAAATGAAACAGAATTAGATGGCACAGAGCAGTGTCTTGTCACAACTCTTATCCAATCTCATAAATGACTATATCTAAGCAACCTACTACTCTTTCTATAGATATTCTATAGTTAATCAGAGCCTTGAATGATAGGCCTTACAAAATTTGCTAATTAATGAGACTATTCTATGGAAGTTCAAGAAACCCAAGGAAATCTAGATCCAAGCCTCTGGGTTTCTCTTCTTGAAACACTATTCTATTCTTTATAGGACCAGAGCCTATGTACAAAATAGAGATCAACACTAAGGGCCACGGACTTTTGATGAACTGAGAACATCCTTGGCTACCTCAATCCTCTGAATAAGCGCTTCCACGTCATGGAAACTAAAATCAACAACGTTCTTGATTGCAGAGACACAGTCTTTGTGCAAAGTTTCTTCAGAGGTGACAACAGTAACTGCTCCAAGAGCATGTTGGGATTTTGCCGATGCTTCCATTGCCAGATTCATACTCTCTGTCTGTATCAGATCAAAATAAAATATCAGCTTGATTTGGCACAGCTTATGCGACAGAAGGACCTTAGTTGTCCACACTATACATTACCAATTCGGAAAATCATGTATGCAATGAAAGGAGAGTGATATGTTCAACTACGCACACATCAGTCTCTCTCACTGATTCCCCTATGGAGCTCTAGGAACTTGTTCAACTAACAAACTCTAGTCCACTATAAACTATCCATGAAAAAATATGGTACAATATATCCCTTAGTGCATCGTGTGTTGCAGTAGATATATAAGGAAAGTATTCTCTGGTCTATTTATTTATTTCTCAACCAATTTAAAGGACTGGAAAAGTTGAGATTTCACAAATCAAACCCAGCTCACTTTTTCATATGCTCCTAATGTATCACTCCAATAATTGATGAATATGGGATAACTTACAAATTGCAGTAGCGGACCAAAATTTTGATGGTTTCTAGCAACAGGGAGAAGGGTTCCAACAACATGGGAAAGCCCTCTTTTTGTTTTAGAAAACTTATCAATCACTCCTTGATGACAAAAGCTATCGACATCAGATGCAGATGATGAGGGTGATTCACCTGAAGAAACAATCAAATGAACAGAATATAACTAGCTGAGGACTATTTTAGACAATGAAAACTACTAAAATTCTGAATTCAATAAAATTAAAAAGAGAACTTCCAGAAAGACAGAAAAAAAATCTGAATGTTACCTTGAGGAGTCATCTGTACCATTTTGTGCAATTCATTCCATTCTCCACTCACACCTAGACTTCTGCAATACACTACCCTCATGCAAGCCACTTCCATGCATTTATAGGCCAAAGCAGCTGCAGACATTTCTTTATTTTTTTCGTATTGATGGGCACAGCTTCTGTGACAAACAAGCCAAGTGTTCAGTGGCCACAAGATTCATAAATAATCTACAGCATTCCGTTAAACTGACCAACACCTAAATGATGAGCAGTTTCCTCAGCTATAAAGAAATGAGCAAGCACAATCATTCACTTACTCTGAAAGTTTTGCAGCAGTATGGTACGCTTCAACATGGCTCATCCTCCCATCTTCCACTTTCTCGGTACTGGACATTTCCAGACGCGAAGCTCCACGTAGAAACATGAGAGCCGCTTTGAAGTTGACCTCCTTGTATTCAGAGTCAAATCCAGAGCTCTGTGTTCATTGAGATAGAAAGACATCCAAATTAATAGTTAGAAGAAAGACAGCAGTGGTTCATACTAATGTTCCATCATTTGTTTAATGATAGCAGGTGGAACTTCAGATAAAATCTGACCTTTAAACAGTCAGCAAGCTTTTTCAGCTTTTCAGCCTCTTGAAGTATATCATTCGCAGACTGAGAGGATCTATCCATAGTCTCATGAGTAATGGCATTGACATTCTTAACCCCAGCTCTATTTTCGAGGAACGTTTTCAGACTTGTGCGAGACACATCACCAAAGTTTGTGTTCTGTTTACATACTTCTGGTTTTGGCTGGTTCCTGTTTCTCACAGGACTATTGATAATACCATGAGCTTTTATGCTTAAAGAGCCGCTCCCAGTTGTCGATTGAGGTTGGTGGTCAGTTTTCTTTATCGATGGGAGTAATCTTTTCTTTGTGGCTCGCTCTACATCCGAAGGGTATAAATCATTGTCATGACGCTTTGTTTTCCTCTCTGCTGGAGTACAATCCAGATCTTGTTTACAATGAATTTCTTCTGCTTTTAAATCTCTGGAGAGTTTGTTTCCATCACCAGTCTTGATTTTCTTGCAAATTTCATTTGCCTCCTTCTCCTTCTTGATCTTTATCTGAATACCAGTACCTACTATAATGACAAATTATTTTGATTTAAAAAAAGAATCTCAAGTGCGTTACAAATGTACAGTAGCTGTCAAAGGCTAGAACAGACCTGCTGGTCGCCCTTTTGCTCTCTCGTCAATCTTATCCTGGGAAAATTTCTGTGACACACCAAAGTCTGTGGATGTCTGAGCAGCATTACGAGTTGTTAGCGGCAGCTTTATGTTTTTTATTTTAAGCACGTGTGAGGTACTTTTCGTAGGCTTTGCAGCATCAAGCAGGATATTGCTTGAAACTCCTTGTGGCTTTTTCACAGTTAGATTAGGCAAAGAACCAGAAGTTAAAGATTGGTAGCCTTTATCATGAAGGGATTTAATAGCGCTTGTTGTCTCTTCCGTGCTGAGGCCACAACGATTCATCCCAGGCCTACAAAATATTTCAGGAAGGATGTCAAGGAGATCGAATAATTTAATAAACTAAAGATTGTACACAAGGTTGAAGGACCAAATTCAGAAAGTAAGTAAACGAGTTATCAATACAGTTTCATATCTTTGCCACTTGACCTAGCCGTTTTATGGAACAAGGCCTTAATACGGTTCAGAAGACTTCTGCTATAATGAACTATGAAACTTGATCCAGACTAACCATGATAACAACCAAAAATGACTAGTGGTTGAAACAAGAAAGGAGCACAAGATACAAACTGTACCATATATATGAGAAAGTGAGTGGATGTAGATAGAAACAGAATACATTAGATACTTACAGCCAGGTTTGCATGCTACACACCCACTTCTCAGGCAGCTTGTCATGTTTCACGCCAAAGGGCAGTAGCCGCCATTTTTCACAGCTATCACATTGGGCCCAAAGATCATGGTCAAGACTAGTGGAGGAAGGTGCAAGCGCAGAATCAGGCCCAATTCCCATGCTATTTTGAATTATACTTGCAGTATCCTTGGAAGGCATATTTGATAAAACTTTATCACCATATCTACTTTTGCTACTGTTCTGTTTCAACTTTATTGGATGTGTCTTTTTCTCCTTCTCAGCATGTTTCCCAACAACCTTCATTTTGTTTGACTTAGCAAATGCGACTCTAGGATCACCTTCTACATCCTTTTTAGTACCTTTCTGCAAGTTACTTTTTGTTGTAAACCCATCACTAGTAGAATTTATCCCTCCTAAACCACAAGTTGAGCTCTCCCTGGGTAAGGGCCCAGTGGACATAACTTTTTGCTTCTTCGCCTCACCAACTGATAAAGTTTCATTCAAAGTGGTAGCATTAAAGCAGTCAACCGCTTTCCTTTTCCTTCCATTTGGAGTTATCCCACAGCCTAAAACATCAGAAGACTTGTTTTGTGTCTCCATAAAAGAACCCTTCCCTGCCTTAGTAACTGTTTCATTGCGTAATAAAGTATATCGCTTCTCCTTATCCTTCAAATTAAGCAGACTCTCGGGAAGAGGGGACATCAGTAGATCCTCCGGGACAGGGATGGCAGTCATTTCCTGTTTCATGAAGTTAACATTAAGTTGGCATTAAAATCGAACCACTTAATCCACACAAAAAAGTAGTTTGAACAAAAGAATAATCTACCTGAAGAATACGGGACGGAGAGTCACTTGTCTTTTCCTGAGATGTATGTGGCAGCATTCTGCTACTATTATCATGGCTGTTTCGGGTTGGTGAATTTGGGGAATCACCAAGACCAAGATCATTGCAAACCATCGTGACCTTTTGAGACAAGATTTTAGAACCCATTTTGATCCGAACTCTTATCGGCTTATGATCAGACAAATCATTGCCTGGTATTCTTGCCTCTTCTTTCTTTATGGTAACCGTACCAGAAGCATGAGGTAAAAGGAATCCTGAAGACTGATTTGTCTGAGAATCCTGAATACTAGCTGATTTACAAGATGTAGCAGGTAATGACTGAAACTTCTGAACAACACTCTGCGCAACAAAAAAAAAACAATTTAGTACTACTCATATGTAACTAGGTAACAATCAGAACAAGCATTGACCGACTAAAAGGTCTAGATTTCTTCAAAATAATTCGTAATGAAAACACAAATACAAGGAGATATTTTCACTATCAGATATGCCTTTTTATCTTCAAATTCAAATACCTTCACGGGTAAGTTGTTTGGAAATCTTTGCACGTCACTGTTCCCCATGGAACTCCTTTGAGATGGTGGCACCACAGGCGAACGCTTGTAAGTGGGCAAAAATGATCCATATTTATAGACTATTGGACCTGACCAAATCATATCATTCTATCAAAATTACATCTCACCTCTCAACAATACTTCCTCCCTAAAGCCATTTGATAATATTACTTACCAAACATATCCAAGGATCCCAGTTCAAAATTCTTTTGAAAGTGGCCTAGTACATTCTCTATCTTCTTGTCCTTCAATACACAAAGCAACAAAGCTTGATTTCAACATAAATATAATACGACTAAGAGACAGCACTCAGAAGCTTCACTATTCAACAGAATAAGACGCCAGCATTTGAGATATCTTATAAGAGCTATATCTAAGAGAATTGCGATGCAGAAAACTTATTAGCCTTATAAACACAGGGTACTGTTCAAATAAGCTTTTACTCTTCAAGTACAGTCTTGCTGACTACAATAACGACTAGTCTTTATAAACAGATAAGAAGAAACCAAACATCATTAACCAAAGACCTTCAACTTTCAAGCATCATAATTAGACACACATCATACCAACACAAGGAACACTCTTTTAATGAAAAAACTTGTAGAAACAAGAAGAAGGCTCACAATGTAGGAGAGATCAACGTCATCATCATTAGCAGAACAATTAAACTCTCCTTCTTCAAGTTCATAACTTTCTCCCATTCTCAATAAACACTAACTCTGCCGCCTACCAACCGTCTCGAAAATCCAACATTGGCCACACACACACAAACTCAAATTATATAAACAGTCAGATTATCCCGTTAAAGCCCTCAACTTTTTTTCAATCTCCAACACAAAGTTCTGAGTTTTTTTTATTGTCTACCGAATAAATAAAAACCCGCAAATTTAATCGCTTAATCCCGTTATTAAAACCCGAAGCGACGATCAGACACGTTTTTAAAACGATTCGGTCACTGAGTCGAGTTGGAACCGAGTCGAAAACCGAGAGGCGGCGAAGCGAGGTTTACGAAACGTTCGACACTTCCTTTGCGTCTCCGAGTTTTTATTGCAAGACAAAGACGCAACCCAGAAGAGTGTTTTAGTTTTGGTTTGTTTTTTTTTTTCTTTTTGGAGGGTTCTTCTTTGGTTTAATGATTTTAATCTATTATTTAATTTTCTTGTTTGTCAATTTTCTATTTTCCGATTCTCTCATTTAAAGCTAAGTAAATATTTACACGTTGGCCCTCTTATTTCTTATATTTTAACGTTCATTTCCTGTATTTTTTTAAATTGATTTCCTGTCATTTACAAAATACTATAAAAAAAAATATCCAAAAATATTCACTTATAAAAAAAAGTTGTTGCACCTACTCATTAATATTTTGTGATCCTATTTTTATTTTCCTAAACTATACCACATTATCATTTAATCTATATTATTAAAATAAGATTTTCCTAAGATTTTATCTTTGATTGACTTTCATAACTGTAACGCCACTTTTAACTTTATACAGTACATAACAATATTTATTATCTTCAACCGTATTGCTATAAATTCGCCAAGTTATTAATCTTTCAATATTTATTTAACAATATTTTTTCCAAATCTCCGAACATATCTACAATTTTAATATAATTAATTAATATTGATAAACTCTTATTAACACTTTTCTACATTACACATAAGTAGACCCAAGAAAATACCCAAAAATCCAGAAAAATATCCAAAATTTAAATACCCAAAAAAACCTTAAAATTTTGCTAGAAATTTGACCCAATTAACCAAAAAATACACAAAAGTTATTTGAATATCTAAAATATAATTTCAAATTTGAAAATTCACCTGAAACTCGAAAGTATAACTGAAAAACCCAAACTTGAAACTTAAAAAATATTTGTAATACTAAAAAGTTATCATAAATACCCAAATATATCTAATATACACACAACAATTTAAATATTTCGAATACCCGATTGGATCTCGAGTAAGATATGGACCCGAACCGAGTTCCACATGTCAAAAATATCCAATAGGTACTTTGTCCTGGATTGAGACTCAAACCAAATCTATATTTTCGGGTTGGTTTTGGTTGAGTTTTTTAATCCTGATAAAATGCCTAAATCCAAAAAAAATATATAAGAATGTATATACAAAATTTCAAAAGAAAACTAATTCATAAATTATGTAATTTAATAAAATTCTCTGCTTCGATATAATAGAGACTTTATAATATAAAATACGTAATTCATATCAAATTTTGTTTATAAAAACGTTGATTCCCCATATTATCTTAAGTGTAGTTTGTTGTTACTAGTCTTCTTTTTCTGGATCTAGAGGTCCATTATTTTTTATGCCACGTCATTTCTATTTTCTAAATAACATTCTAATCTTAAGATTTGGGTAATCCTGGTCTAAAAAGAAACCCATATTTGATTAAAAAAAGAATACATATTTCAAACAATACAATTTATGGTAATATATTGTAAGAAAGTAATACTCATAATAATAATAATAATAATAATAATAATAATAATAATAATAATAATAACTATTATTATTATAATAATAATAATAACTATTATTATTATAATAATAATAATAATTTATATAACTTATGTAGAGCAATTCCCAAAATATGAGGTGCAAAGAAGTAGCAAAGCAGCTATATATCAATTTCAACTGAAACCATAATCTACAAGGCTACAATCAACCAAAAACGCCCAAAAGAAAAGACAAAATATGAAGTTTACTGCTATTTTATGGCTTCTTGTGTCCTTCTTTTCTCCGAATTTCACAAAGTAATAAACTAATAGTACCTCATAATTAGATGAAGGGTGTTTTGGTTAAAATATTTTTCTTTCTATATTTTCTGACATGTGAACAATCAGAAGAACCGAGTGGCGTAGCAACGCAAGAACCTGCTTACTGTCCTTCGAAACAACTGTTCAGTGGATCATGCACAGACAAAGGCAGTCCACGTACCACTTGTTTCCTTTGCACACGCAGGGACAGACCCACTAAGGCCTACGAGGTAGGGCTGGACACAAATGTTTAATATTCGGTTTTGTACTTGATACTTGACTTGACTCGGCTTGAAAAAATAAGTATTTGTTACACTCAAGTCGAGTAACAAGTAAACACATTTTATTACTCGCAAGTACAAGTCAAGTATCAAGTTCTTTTTTTTTTAACTACTTGACTCGTTATTTAGTGAATTACTTGTTATCTTTTACTTGTTCGATTAATTGTTATATACTATTTAATTTATTAAATATGTAATATATATTTCATTGGTTAATTAAAATTTATGCATTAATGGTTATAATTACTCTTTACTTGAATAGTCTATGATTTTTAAAATCAAATACTTATTCTAAACAAGTCGTGTATTATTATTAAGTAGTCTATTAAATTTTTAAAAATATAAAATAATAGAATAAAATTAATTATTTGACGTTTTTGATTTATTACTCGTTTTTGTTAATAAACAAAGATTCATTTTCTTAAATCATAGTAAAATAACTTGATTATATTTCAATATTTATAAATAAATCAAACATAAGTGATATATTTATATAGTATTTTGGATTTTTTTTCCTTTTTAATATATTTTATTTTACGAATAACTAAAATATAGGAAAAATAATGACAAAAGAAAAATAATGATATATTATTATATATAATAAATTTATTTACTTTTAAATTTTAGCTTAATTATCAAATAATTTATCAATAATTATCAAGTAATTATAAATAATTTTCAAGTAACAATAATAAAACAAGGTAAGTATCTTGTAAGTCGATCAATTTTTTGCAAGTACTTAAAAATACAAGTACTTAAAAATACAAGTACTTGTTTTTAACAAATACAAGTACTTAAAAATACAAGTACTTGTTTTTAACAAACTAAATATAAGTCCAAAATTAAAATACTCGCACAAACTAAACCGAGTACTAAGTATAGCAAAAATATTGGGTACTCGGCTTGTGTCCAGCCTTATTAAAAGGGTCACATGACACCAAATAGCCAAATAAATAAAATTGTATAGTATTTGTTAAAAAAAATCTGTAGTAGAAATGGTTGTTCTGTACTCTTTGACCTCCCATAATCCAGGTTCAAAATCCCCATTGACACCCTTCACTTATGCCTAAGGATTGTAATTGCACTCCTAAACCCAAAATCATGCGTCTTTGTGAATGTCAAGTTGTCTGTAGCGGTTGTTGTAACTAATACTTAAATGTTATTTTTACTGCTTAAAACAGTTGAATGTTGTCATTTACTGTTTTCTATTGTATTTTAACTATATACTAGATTCTAACCCGCTCTTCAAAGGGCGGGATTATTTTTCAAATAAACTAAAATTTATATGATAGAAATTTTTATTTTTATAGTATATTTACATTTAAATGTTACATATGAAACGATATATTCAATGTTTTGAAACTCAATCTAGACCCGTGATTTAGCCAGTAAAACCAATGGCATTATATGTAATCCATTTTTTTTATAAAATCTTTCTTTAAATTATTTTATAAGATCCGCCTAAAAATCCAAATCATGTAACTCGACTACCAATTAAACCGACGGGTGGTCCATTATGTAATACAATTTGATTTAAATAGTCATATATAAAGTATTTATAATTCTTGAATGTTTAGATTAATGATTGATATGTTATGAATATGATACTCCAATTGTACAAAAGTTAGCAATATAAATTTTAATTAAACTAATTTATCATTTTGTTGTGCGTAATGGATCAATATTTGAGATGCAACATACTAAAATAGAAATAGATTGAACATCAATGATTCGTATACAGATACTACATTTTAGTGATTTAAGTTTGAAATAAATATGATAGTTTATTTATTTTAGTTTACTTTTATTGTTCACATGTTCTCGTGTAGATTAATCTAGAAAATTTTGCAATGTGTCAGATTTTTTAAGTGCATGCAACACAGCTGGACTCCACCTTTTGGAGTAACTTCTTTGACTCATCACCGGTGAAGAGTACCGATGACAATGATTTTTATCTGATCCGCCGCATAACCTCCAAACGCCTAGATTTTGTACACCCTTATGAAGAACATTTCGCACAAGCCAAGACCATTAACCCGAGGGATCACAATTCACCGAGAGTTAAGACGAGAGGAACATAAGTCGAGCTGAAAAGGGATTCTATGTTGGACCGTTGTGAACGCCAACTTTACTGAAATCAACTTTAAAAAGACTGAAGAAATCCAAACAACTTTCTCTCTTTCAGTAGAGAAGCTTTGCCATAAAGTTACCATAAAGCCAAACCCGACTATGATTTATAGTGACAAAGATTGATTCTCATTAGAAAGATATGAAGTTGAAATCACAAAATGGTATCGGATTAAGGGCATCTCCAACAATCCTGTTATTTTAAATGGGATCCACTCTCAAAATAAAGGGATGAGGGGATGGTTCTCCAACAATCACCCTCAAATTTATTTTATACGAATTATTTAAACTTTAGTCTTCAATATAAAAATCAATAAAACATACTATTTGAAACATATTAAAATTAAATATTTTTGAGAAATTATAATAATATGTAGTCAAATATAGCTATAAGTAGTACAAAAATTGTTTAGTAAAATAATTTTAATTGAAAGTCTTAAGAAAACATAACTATAAGTAGTAAAATATAATATATAAAAAGTTATTTATGCAATTATGAAACATATATAGTTGTAAGAATTAAAGTGAAAAGTAAATATTATTTTAAGGGGATGAATAATGTACCCTCAAATTTTAAGAGGTTGAATAGTGTACTTTCAAATTTTCACTATTCACTCCATTAAAATTTGAGGAGATAATAGACTGTTGAAATGCAAAACCTTTCAAAAATGAGGAAATAAGAGGCTGTTGGAGATGTCCTCAGAGTTATCGAGATTTAGATAAGAACAACAAAAGATTTTGTAGATACACCACAAAAATCGCCTAACAAACCTCGAAGCCACAATCGATCCTACCCGATACAATCCAATGTCTGAAGAGTTGATGTCAAATAGTTTTTGATTCTTTGATCAACTATTTTTCCGTAGCTATTCCAATAAAATAAATCTGTGACATTAAATTACCACAATTAGATCTAAGCTTGAAGATAATGAATTTACGTGAGGTTTATAGACGAGACAACTAAAGAAATGAAAAAAAAAAGATCAAATCATGTGGTTTCAAAGAAGGAATCATTATGATAGTTCATCTATACATAAACCAAATCTAGAATCAACATACCAAAAATATATGTATGTATATAAAATCTTGACATTCTAAAATAAAATAAGTTTGGTAAATCAAAAACATCAAAAATTTAACATCATAAAAATTTAGTGACTTTGTTTCTCATCTGTGAATGTTTTATATATAGTAAATTGGTAAGGTTTAAAGGTTTCTACACCAGGTCTGGGGTTCAAATCCCAGACTATGCAGTTTTTACATCAAGAGGGTTTCAACTCCCGGAGAAGGTGAATGGCGAATTATGCAGATTATTGGAGAAAAGGCTTACATGAGATATTCATTCAGCATGACACAAGATGTACCGGCAGGAATGGATCTCATAGGACGGCTTAGGGTGATGCAGTCAGACGTGAATCCGCATAAGGCAGGTAGAATTGTCGGCTTTAATATCGTCTATGTAATATTTCTCAGAGTTTGTAATGCATAATTAACCAGTGTTAAAAAAAAATTGGTAAACGTTTCTAAATGACCTAACTTTCACGGTAAACTTTAAAAATATAATATTTTCTAATAAATTTTCAAAACATCTTAACTTATAAGGTAAGGTTATCTTTGAGATATCTTGTTACTAAAAAAAAATCTTGTGAGCAAATTGCACCAGAATTTTGGTTGACAAATCTCATTATAAACTTTAAATCTTAAATGTAAGAAATTAGGAGAGAAGATATCTCATCAGTTGATTGCAGCCAATTTTTGATTTACATGTTCCATATTTGATTAAAATGAATATTATTTAAGATTTTAAATAAGAAAATAAATAGCAAAAAAAAATCGGACAATGTGGTAGGTTGTAAAAAGACGGATATATACTAATGCACTAACACAAATGCTTTGAAAAGTATAGATATTTTAAGGAGGAAACTCAGATGTATTATGTTTTAATAGTATATAATATGTGATATTTTTATCGTATGCTATTCTAGAAAACAAACATATTTTAATACTATCATATAGTATTTCAATGGTAACTCTAATGATTTTCTATAGTAAAATATAGAGTAAAATAAACACCATATCTGTACTTTTAGTTTTTTAGCTTATGTATATTTTATTACAATGAATATTATGCGGTTACAGAAGAAATATTGTAAATAATATGGTTATGCTCTATGTTGTAGTTTTCCTAGTAAAATATTGTAAATAATATCACAAAAGATCTCTAACCATATGTATCTTGGGAAGACTTCTGGTGGTAGGAAATGTCTACAAACCAATGAAATACATATACTATACATCTCATGAAACATTTTATATCATAAAATTCCCATGGGAGTAAAGAAGTGAATGAAACAAAAAAAAAAATACAGAAGCCAAACTGAATAACCGAAACAAAACATTGAAAATAAAAATCACAAAACTCAATGGAATTTAAATAAAGCCGATCAGGCCTCAAGCCTCATACATGGTTGCTTCATCCGACATCATTTCACCCATTAAAGCCCCACCTATTACTCTTCCCAAAAACGCCGCCCCTAGTCCTAGCGCCGCAGTAGTCCCTCCTTGTGGTTCTGGTTGTGTTGGTTTTTGGGTTTGGGGAAGCTGGTGTAGCAGTGATTGCTGCTGCACTTGCTGTTGTGATGGTGAGTATTGCTGGTATGAAAGTGGCAGTGATTGTGTATGCATTTGTGGGTGGTAGAGTGGTTGGTTTTGAGACTGCGGCTTATGTGGCTGCGTTGGTGAATATTGTTGGTATCCTTGGGACTGAAGTGGTTGTGTTTGTGATTGTGTATGCACTAGTGGCTTGCTGAGTGGTTGAGGTTGAGGCTGCGACTGATGATATTGTGGTGGCATATAAATTGGTAATTGACCGTTGCTCGGGCCAGCATTTGCTCCAGGTTGAATAACTGCGTAACCTGTGGTTCCTTGAATAGGATACATAAAAAACTGGGGAGCTTGCTCCGCAAGAAACATATATGTGAAGCTCAATGTTCCTTTTCTCCCTGAAGAACCCATCACATCCCGGGTCATCAAACTCATACCGTCACCGTCATCACCCTTAGATGGCAGAGGAGACGGTGGGTTTAATCCATAAAGCTCCTGAATTGAGACTACAACCTCACCAACGTCTTTATCCCCAAGTAACGCTCGCACACCGATTAGTTTCACAACGAGGGTCAAACGTCCCTCTTGAACTAACTTCTCGTCTAGACAAAACTCAACTTCGTGGTCCCATCTCGGGTTTCTATAGGTGCAATAGGCGACAGGGGTATTAGCTGTTTCTTTAATTCTTGTTTTACCCTCACGGATCATAACCGAAGCGTATACGTTCATGTCGTTACCTATGCTGACACTTTTTATGTCTTTAGCGGATTTGATCACAAGCATCAGTCTCAGTTTCGGCATAGTGGTTTGAAATTGAGGGGAAAACATGACAGGCTGACCTAAACTTGCTGGATCCGGAGTTGGGTGAACGGGCTGACCTGAACTTGCTGGATCCGTATTTAGATAAACGGGCTGACCTAAACTCGCTGGATCCGGAGTTGGGTGAACGGGTTGACCAAACAAAAGCGAGTAGTCCGGGGCCGAAGGAGACATATCATTAAGTGGTGCTACCGGGTTAAACCGGTACGAGAAGCTTAACGTTCCTTTGGAACCGTCCATGACTTTTATAGGGTAAGTTACTAACTTGAGTTTATCGTTCTTACCGTTGGTTAACGGTTTAACCGGATTTGAAGCAAGAAGGTCTTGAACAGAGATGGTAACTTGTCCCAAATAAAGGTCATTTTCATCTTCTAGCCAGTAGCTAAATAACTTGACCGTTAGGGTAAACTGGACTGCTTCCTCGTCGATGGAGAACTTGACGGTGTGGTTCCACGTCGGATTGGAACATCCGTAAAAGTCGATGGGTGTCTTGGCTGATTGTTTCTGTTGAGTAGTGCCACATGTGATTGAAACAACGGCGTACACGTCCATCTTGTATGTTGCATTGATATGGCTGACATCATTGGCTGATATGATTTTGAGCTCCAAGGTTGGATTATTCTCTCTGCCTTTTGGCAACTCCGGTGGAGACATTTTCGGAAAGAGAGTCGAGTCTTGTCTTGGAAAACTTGGCAAATGTTGAATTCTGACAAAGATAATTATCTAGTAATGCGTTGACATCTTTTGTACAAGAATACACAAAGGCATCAGAAAAGTTTTGTACATATATTATATACATACAGCTTTAACAACAAATAATATTCTTATTATTTTTTTTGTTTTCGTCAACCGCAAATAATATTATTTACATACAGGATATGTCAACTATAAATTCTTATAAGATTCTTCCTCCAGAATAGCTTCGAGGTCTCATCAATAGAGAATGATCTTTACCTATAGTTAATTTGGTACATATGGAAAGTTTAGAATGATAAACTTTTTAGAAGGATTGATAGAGATTCTTTAAAATTAGTTAGATATACGGAGAACGAATCTTAGACCTGGTTTAATGCAAATGAGATGGTATTTTTACCACAATAAGATTCTTCATTAGAAGAATCTCAAGCCCTTAGCTTGTATAACATATGTATGATTGATGGGTTGTGGACTTTCAACTCGCAATTCAGTGGCAGCGGATGAGTTTGGAAAGATTGTCAAGGAAATAATCAGATGTTGGGGACGCAAAACATAGTGAGAAGAGAAAATGCAATGGAATGTATGGTTCATCATTCGACATGTCAAAATTTTGAAACAAACTGCAAGGACCTGATTGCAATGCGAAAGAACCCTCAGGAATAATCAAGTTTTGCTACATAACTGGAAGCTATCAAGACAATTCACCTCTTCTTATCGGAATTCAGGATCTCTTATATCCCATGTGCGCACAATGGAATTGCTGATTCTTTTAGCTAGAAGTGCTCGTTCGTTTCACCGTAAACTCTGTTACTTTGGTTATTCTAATCCGGTCTGGTTAGCTAGACTACCTCAAGTCTGAGTAATGGAATAACCTTTTTGACAAAAAAATCTTATAACATTAAAAATAGAAATTTAAAGTGATATGTATTAAAATGACAATCCGTTGTTATTCAAACGTGGATTTGAAATAACACTTTAAAATTTAGTGCTATTAATTTGTCATTTCATAAAATACTATGAAATTCACTATTATTGAACAAAAATTAAGTTGAAGATTGTAGAGTGCTTTAACTAATTCTAAAGTGTTTGAGAGTAGTTTGTTAGTTATAAAAATAAAAATTCAAATCTCATAGTTTATAGGAGATTCTAGAGTGGTTTAACAAAAATCATCCTAAATTCTTTAATTCACTTATTATCATTTAAAATTCATTAAAAATAAAACTACTTCAAATTTCAGATTCAATACATCAAAAAGAAAAATATCAACTACCCAATTATAACAATTAACTGAACATTCTCTTAGAGTTATTGAAACTCTTGTTTCTAAAATATAGCACCCCCACAATGTTTTTTTCCGAAAGTATCACACCACTATTTATGTAGAAATGCACATCTCTTTGTATTATTCATTTAAGATACTATAAATTAATAATATTGTAAATTTGATATTTTATTCATTTTTACAGTATTAACTTACAGAAAATTTCTTTTTAATATAATTATATATTTAAAGTGTGTATTTATGGAAAAGAAAAAGACTTGATTTACTGTATATATATATATATATATATATATATATATATCCTATTTTTAATTAATTATTTGGTGTATAGAAAACATATACTGTAAATATAAATATATTTTAAGTGTAAAATAACAAAATAACATCAATATGTTTAAATATTTTTAGAAAAATTAAAGATAAACTTCATTGTGAAGAAATACAAATTATAAAATTCACGGTTTATATTTAAATAAACTTTTTATATATTAATTATGTTTATATTAGAATCATATATTTACGTATTAATAAATTATTGTTTTATTATTTTATCAAATTGTGTTATATTTACACCTGACCAACTCAGAACTAATCAAATATATTAATTTATCGTATTTATTATTTATGTAATACTAATTTATTGAGTGTCTACATGTATAGTCTATGATAAGCATTTAAGCATATGCCGCGCACGATATAGCTTTCAATTTTGCCATTGAGAATAACAAAAAATATTTTAAAAGGAACAAAAATACAGTATTTTGGAACCTTTCAAACTAATGAATAACAATATATCATGATAATAGGCTCACAAGGCGTGATATCAACTAGCCACTATGGATTTTTTTTTTTGACAGAGGTTTGACTACTATGAATATTCTCATTTTGTTCTGATACTTTTTTTCTTTTCTAATCGCCCATATATACTTCCATTTTCTCCACCCCGAGACAAAACCCTTGCCCTACTTTAAAAAAATCATTTAACACCCAAAAAACAAAAGTTGACTTAGTAAATCATTGATAATACAAGAAAGTGGTAAATTACATTAAATTTTGAAGTCTTTGAATCTAAAGAATGCTTACAATTAAAAGACCAAAGAAGCATTTTCGAAATAAATCAAATCAACAGTTGTAAATAGGTCCATATACATAGAATAGGAACCAAAAATAACATGTAAAGGAAAAGAAAGTTCATAGGAGATAAGTCGTAAAACCTCTAAAAGGAAATAGAAAATTTACATAAGCATAAAAACCAGCTCCTGCAAAGAACATTGAGCGTTGCACAACTACGTCACATTCTCGTTTCTAGCAAGGGAAGCCTCTTGATGACGACAATTCATGAGCATTTTAGTCATAAGTTTTATGAATTTTATGAATTTATGAGTCAAAAACTGTAAATCGAATATATATGCACTCACTAGTTTCATTTCAGGTATCATATTGGCCTTTGGTAGTAACTAATGTTGAACACAAATGTAATGTTATGTAAAACCACATTTCGTTTTACAACTTTCCCATGTGGAACCATACAAGCGAGGACACAAAGATGAAAGAACCCACAAGACAAACCAAATACCAAATCGGCAAAAGAAAAAAAAAAACTAACAGAAAAGAAAGAACAAATAACCAAATGTAAAAAAAAAAAAAACCAAATTTCACTTCATATTAAGGATTCATCACATGCAGTGAAAGCCTGACCCTCGTACATGTTTGCGTCACCGGACATCATGTCGCTTATTAAGGCTCCACCTATTACTCGTCCCAAAACCGACGCCCCTAATCCTATCGCTGCCATGGTACCCCCTTGAGGCTTCACTTGTGGTCGCGCGCCTCCCGTTTGCGCATGTGCTTCTGTCGGCTGTTGAGGTGGCATATGGAGTTGATGTTGTGGATGTGGTTCGAGTGGTGAATATTGTTGGTTTCCATATGACTGATATAAATGTGGTTGTGTGTCATAGACTGGTCGACAATGCGACTCCTCTTGTTGATGTGTATGCGGTTGTGGCTGATGAGGTGAATAGTGTCCATGTGACTGAAACGGAGGTGCCATACAAATCGGTACTAAACCAATACTTGACCCATCATGGACTCCTGGGTGAACAGCGACATAACCCGAGGCTCCTTGATGCGAAACGGGTAGATGCATAATAAATGGTTGAGGGTTTGTGGATGGTGAAGGCTTGGGAACTGCAACTTGTTTCGTAATAAACCTATACGTGAAGGTCAATGTCCCTTTCTTGCCAGACGAAGTGGACACATCCTCGGTCACCAACATCATGTCATTACCATCACCTTTCGTTAACGGAGGATTCAATCTCAAAAGCTCCTGAACCGAGACGTTGACTTCTCCAATATGCTTATCTCCTAAAATCGGTCGGTGGCTCATTAATTCAACGAATAGCAACAAACGGCCGTCTCGAGCTGATGCCTCGTCGAGTGAAAACTTGACGGCGTGATCCCACTTAGGGTTTTGATAAGCGGAGAAAGCTATGGGTGTATTGCTCGTATGCTTAACTGTTTTCTTGCCCTCACGGATCGTAACCGAAGCGTAGACATGCATTTCGTCGAAGACGTTGACTTTTTTTATGTCCTTGGCGAATTTGATCACGAGCTCTAGGGCTAGTTTTGTCACCGTGGTGGTTTGTAACTGATGAGGAGAGTGTATGATTGGCTGACATGATCCTGTTGGATCCGGGTTTGGGTATATATGTTGGGTAAACGGTGATGAATAATCCGGTGTCGGAGGATAGAGATCCTTGACCGGTTTAAACCGGTATGAGAAAGACAGCTTTGCATTAGGTCTTGTTTCTCCTATGAAAGTGAGAGGGTAAGTCACCAACTTCATTTTATTGACGTTACCGTTAGCAAACGGTGGATGTGGATTTGAGGCAAGAAGCTCTTGAACAGACACGTTGACTTCTCCCAAGTAAAGGTCATTCTCTCCTTCGAGCCAATAGCTAAATAACTTAATGTGGATGGTTAATGGACCGTCACACAATGCTTTCTCGTTGATGGAGAACTTAATGGTGTGATTCCACGTAGGGTTTGAACCACCATCGTAGTCAATGGGTGTTTTGGCTGCTTGTTTCTTTTCAGTATGGTCCCCTTTCATCGAAACGACGGCGTACACGTCCACCTTGTCCGTAGCATCGATGTAGCTAACATTACAGGCTGATATGATTTTAAGCTCAAGAGTTGGGTTCTCTATTCGGGAAGACATTTTCTCGAAAAGCTAGTCTCCTCCTGTCTTCTCTCGTAGTAAGATAAAGGTATTCGAAACTACACAACCGCGTGGACATTTTCTGATGTTACCCTATTATATGAAACGTTGACTATGTTAATATACCTCCTTTGGCCACCAATAGACAAGAAAACACCATGTTGTAGAGTATATATTTTATTATAGTAAGCTGAAAACTCTTCAATAGCTTAGGGCATGTTTATCTACAGTCTCTTATGGTGGGGTTCTTAGGCCATGTTTATCCTTGGTATCTTAGGGTGAAGTTTTTAACTTAATTTGATTTTTTTTTCTTTAAAAGAGACGGCTCTTTAACCTCTTATTTAAGAGATGATTTTTAGTTTTTATTAGTAAAAAGTTAAGAAACGTCTCTTAGAAAAGTTAAGAATCTCTACTAAGAGACTTCCAATAAACATGGTCTTAGGTCTCTTATTTAAGAGACGATTCTTAGGTTTTCTTAGTTAAAAGTTAAGACACGTCTCTTAGAAAAGTTAAGAATCCCTGCTAAGAGATCTCCAATGCACATGCCCTTAGTTTTTTTAAGATACATTTTTTTTAGCTTTTAAATAAAAAAACCTAAGAACCGTCTCTTAAATAAGAGATATAAGATACGTCAATTAGCCGAAAAATATATAAAAAAATGAAATTATAAGTTAAAAACTCCACCCTAAGAGAGCGGGATTAAACATGGTCTTAGGTAATAGGCGGATTAATTCATGTATTATATAACTATTAGAGTTTATATAACACTTTAAAAACATTTATATGTCACGCACAGAGGCATAAATTGGGTCAATTTGAGGCAATGAGAACTACTGGGTCTGTACGTGACTTAAATTTCAGTGCATTAGTAAAAATGTAAAATATATCGTTGGAATTGTTTTCTTAAAAGAAAATCTATATATACTATACTAAAAGTTGAATAATCTCAACATCTAAGCTATCCACGTCATCGTAAAAAAACAGCCAATCATATGTTTTTGTTTTGCCACTTCACATCCTCTTTGTTGAATGGGCCTAAGGCTTTTAAAATTTGGTTTGTGACCCATTTGAGATCGTTTTGCTTTCTCCGTCAATCGTCTCGGACGATTCCCAAATCTCCGTTACTCTGAACGTTCATTCAAGATGTCCTTTCACCTCCTTTTTGTTTTTTCTCCTATATAATCTCTTTATTGATTTCCATATACTGTAATTTACAACCTCATCCGACGAAGATCAAGCTATGGCTATGAGATTTGCTAAATCCTCCAAAAAGTCTCCTGTTACATATATTTCAGTGACATCTCCTGGGTCCAACCGAGTCAGAACTAAGCTTTGAGCTTCTCCTAATTGCAAGTATCGTATCTCTTAACTTCTTCTTACATGATCCAAATCAATCTCCGTAATATTTTTTACACTAAATCCAAAAATTTGAACGCAACAATAGCTACACACAACTCGAAATCTACTGCATCAATCCACAACGAGTATACTTCGATAACATCTTCCCCTCTTTTGCGCGAGCCACTTTGGTTTTCAAATCCGGCTAAAGTCGGGTTGTTCATCAGACTCCAAACGTATTGGTTCATATTTTTGTCCCATTCTTTGTGGTTTGTAAATTTATATTTTGTTGTTTGAACAACATATACAACATGTGATCAAGTCAATTTTCCAGGCATCCATATGATTAAATATTAGAGCTGGAATATAAACTTAGTCGTCTTGGAGCTGAAACTGAGGTAAGATTGTATATACTTTTATATTTAATTTCTATTTTTAGATATCAAGATTTGATTACTGTTAAAAAAATATTTGATTACTGTTATGGTGCAAGGCAAGTTACGGCTTTTCGATCAAATATTTCAAGAAGCGTGTCAATGGAGTGTATATTTTCGCCTCTTATGCTGTCAATATTTATAAATTTAAACCATGAGTTGTTATAGTAATTGAGTTCATATAACTCTTATCCAATATAAAGTGAATCAGCAACCAACATGCAATAACCGTCTCTTCTATCTTTCTTTGTGTGTTTCTATTACTACCACGTTCATGCTACCTTGATGGATCTGGTTCGCAAGTCTGTGAATGAGACGGTGGTACGTTCTCTCTTCTATTTGTACTATATATACTATCTTAAGACTTATTTACTTTGGCTCAGTATTATAGACTGTTTGAATATGTGTAGGGATTGAACCAATATACCAAGCTCTGAATGCAGAGATGCAGAGTCAGTGAACAAAAATTTGGAGGGAAGTAAGAACGCAACACTGCAGCTGGTGTAAATGGAGTTCAGTTACCTCACTGTTGATTTCTTCAGGAAGATTTCCACGGCTCTGAGAATGCCGTGTTTTTCTCGGTTGCGGTCAGTGTGATTCAAACCCGGAAGAGACATAGGTTGATTAAGAATCAACAGATCTTCTCTTATTGGATGCTATATGTCAGTCCAGAGACCACTGCTGATGCTTAGGTATGAAATTGTGACTGGCTCTAAACAGTGGTTTAGCAATGAAAAGTGTAGGTATTGAACGAAACTGTGTTATTTCTGGTCAAACCTTAAGTACCAATTTAGAAAGTCAAAATGAGAATTCGGGGGACAACTCCACTTTGGATGCAAAATTTTCATGTGGATTTTTACCGTGTTCTTCTTCTCACGGGTATCTTATTCCATTCGATCCGTGCTTCTTTTGTTTGACAACTAAAGCTTCCACAGACCCTTTTGTGAGGGAGCTGTTGACGCAGAGAGGAAGAAGAAGAAGATGATGAAGAAGAAGAGGTACGAGAAAGATCAAAGTGTGAAGGTGGAGAGAGGGAAGCTTCTAGAGTGACAGTGAGACAAGAGAAGGTACTTGCTGTTGGAGACGAACATGAGAATGGACCGACTGCTACACAAGTAAGTCATAATTTCTTTCTGACTCACTACTAATGCTTTGCTCAATAAAAGCCACTATTACTTAGTCTATGCAAACAAAATCAATATATTTCGCTATATTGGAATTCAAAACTTTGTGAGGATATATAATTTAGTTTTTTTTTAAGATTAGATTCTCTGTCTAAATCTCACCACTTACATCTGCAATTTACATTTTTTGGACTTGCGTATTAGCGAATATTTGAGAACATTCTGATTTATGGTACCAAATGTAATGTTTGGTGATCTTGATATCTTCTATAATAGGTTTCAATACACTGAGCTGCTCTCAAGTAAGTGTTGCGAGATTTAACGGTTTCGATGATTACTTCTCTAAGAGTCTTTCTGTTCTCATAAACTAAGTTTGTATTTTCTCAAACCTTATTCTCTGTTAAATTTACTTAACTATGTTGCTATAAGATAGTATAGAGCACCCGTGCTTTGTGGATGTTTTCATTCCAAGTTGCTTCTCTATGTAAACCTTCTTTTAACTTTGAATTGATGCGAGCTAATTTTGGTGGATTTGGATTTGTAGTATACACCCGCAATTGATATATGGAGTATAGGCTTCTTTGCGGAAGTATTGGTGAGAAACCCACTTTTCCATGGAAAGAATGTGGTTCACCAGATGGATCTTATGACTGATATTTTGGGAAAATCTTCCATGGACACCATCTCCAGGTACTGATCTTCTTCTTAGACATAAGGTTTTGAGGTTCTGAAAAATCTTAAAAGCATTGAAAAATAACATGTACCCTGTACATGTAAGGAATTAGAAGGCAAGGTGGTACTTGACAAGCATGTGGAAAAAGCCACATATTACCACTCTTAACTACAATTCTGCTATGTTGAGTCAACTAGATTCAACTGTTTATCGATATTAACTTTCATGAAACAGAGTCTCTCAAAGGAAAGAACATAAGGCGATCAAATTAGGCATATTACATAGAAGAAACAATTTCAAGAGGCATGGCGGAAAACGTCTGCATTCTCTGGTTGAGATTAAGACAGCATGGGATATACTTGGCGCAAAGCTTACGTGGAGAGAGTCGAGTCGAGACAGACGATAGTTATTCGTTCTTATTCTTGGATCTTTGAAGAAAGAAGAAACGTCCTTTTTATTTAATCACAACTACTTATCAGATATGTGAAAGCAGTGGGAAAGTGGGTACGTTGGTTATGGTGGAGGGATACTTTATTTTATTATGGTTATAGAACAATGTGGGTTTCTACTTAACCACCAGACTGACGCTGTGTTTGTTGAGTTAAGGGCAAGAGAGTCTGTTTTGGTACACTCTTGCTGGAAGGGTGATCTCACCAAACTCGAGAGGTATCACGATTGGAGACCTTGGTTCTATGTGGTATTAATAATTCTATGCTTAGTTGTTCTTCCATGATGTTGTCCTCAGTCTGTGTGAGGCCAAATTGGTTCTGTCATCACTGCCTTTTTGAATCACAAGGCAATTTTTTACTTGAACTCTATAAGGTAACACAAAACTTTGAATCTGATGACTAATTGAAGCTACCTTTTTGTGCTTAGTTACTTTCATAGATATGGATTTTCTCAGATGTCATGGAGTATTAAAGTAAGTTGAGGCTGCTTCAACACAAAATGGAGAAATTTAAGAAGATACACTTCATGGTTGTAGCATAGACTAAAAAGAAGCCAATGAAAACTCATCAGCTTGACAATCGAGCAAGAGATAGCACTGTAAGATGACGTGTTCCTACCTTTTTGAGTTGGCTCCAGTGCGTTTTCAGTGTCCGGACTATAGTATTATAGCAAGTTTAGCTTGGGCTCAGTTACAAATGAAAAAAGTACATGTTTGGGTTGTTTTGTTCGGGTCTTAGTGATATATGTATCTAGAGTATATTCCAAACGGGGACAAATAAATTATGAAATTCAGATTACCATAAAAAATTATCATCGGCTATGATTCTAATTCTGTGCAACATAAGCTAAAATTTTAAAACTAAATTTCTTCATATGTACATTAGCTTAAAAGTAAAAATACTAAATTCTAAATGATCAAACAATACAACTATTCTAAAATTAAGATGATAATTTACATATGAGAAATACGATAAAATTAATAAATTTAGAAGTATATTATCCGCGCGGAAAAACGATCTAGTAGTAGTAAAGTAGGAAAAGTGCCTTAGTAGATAATCCAAAGAGGAAAATGAATATAGGATTTTAAGACTGTATAATTACGGATCCAAAAAGTTGTAAATTATTAATTAAAATAATCAATGTACAAACCTGATATTTGCTTCTACCGTATTTTGGTCTTTTAGGGCATGGTAGGTCATGTTTATTGCATTTCTCTTAGTAAGGGTTTTTAATTTTTTTAAGAGACATTTCTTAGTTTTTAATTAAGAAAAACTAAGAATTGTCTCTTAAATAAGAGACCTAAGAGCCGTCTCTTAGCCAAATTTAAAAAAAAAAAATCAAATTAAGTTAAAAACTTCACCCTAAGAGACCAAGATAAACATGACTAAGAAAATCTAAGAAAACCTGAGAACCGTCTCTTAGGGTGAGGTTCTTATCTTTTATAAGAGAAGCTTCTTAGCTTTTAACTAAGAAAACCTAAGAACCGTCTTTTACATAAGAGACATAAGAGACGTTTCTTAGCCGAAAAGTGTAAAAAAAAGATAAAATCATAAGTTAAGAATCCCACCCTAAAAGATCTGGGTTAATCATGACATTAGTTTATTTATTGGGAGTCTTTCTAGGACTGTCCGGAGCATAGATAAAACAACCAACTGTTTAGGGCATCATGATTTTAAACAATAATTTTAACTATATATAGGGCACTAAAAATGTACATGAATAACAAAGGCACAAAATTTTCAGTTGGTATAGGGCATCAAGGAAAAAACAAAAATGTTGGACCGGCAATGGTCTTTCAAATATAACCTAAATGGTTAAACATAAAATTAACTGTCTTTTTTTTTGTTTCACTTATTCACTCTAAAAATTTAAATTATTTACGGATATACCATTTTTCTGAGATTATAGAGTTTTTACTCAACTATTTTCATCTTCATCATGTATTCACGAAATTGTGTTTGTCATCAGTACACCACCCATCATTTACTCAACTAGTTTTTACTCTAAATGCATTAGAAATCAATATTACCTTTTCTTATCTCATTTCTTACACAAACACCATGACCTCTTTCATTTTCTATCTCATTTCATCCAAAAAACTTAAAATTTTCAGTTTCAAATTTAGATTTCCACGGGGGTTATTCAATTTCATGATTATTGATCAATAACGAGTAGGTGTTTTCAGTAAGAAGTTCTGAGTTCTTGGAGAAGCTAAGCATGAACTTGTACATATTAGTTTAGCAATTTACTATTTTGTGAGTTTTCATAGAAAACTTCTTTAGAAGTTTGCTAACTCTTATTTTTAGCCATAATATATTGAGTAAGCTTTTTGATAAGTCTCCATAAAAGTGAGGTTAGTTTTATATTTGACCAAAATTTTATGAAAATTTGACTTTTTTCATAAAAGATTTGTGAAAAAAATCTGCTATGAGTAGATTTCTGGAGAAATATTTTTACTGTCACATTTTTGCAATTGATGAAAAAAGAATAAACTATTTAGTTTTATGACTTAATTAATCATAAGACTTCTCAATTTTATTCCAGGATTTTGGTCAAGTCCTTGGTTTTGAGAGCAAACTTTTCGAAAAGTCTTCTCATATTAAGTCAAATATAGTTAGTTAGCTAAATTAACCTGTGCAAAGTTTTTTTCAACACTGTAGATACTTCTTGTGACAGTGAGAAGAATTCTTCAAAAGTATACTCACAACAAACTTTTCCAGAATTCTTCTATAAAAAATCAAATTTATGCAAAATTCTGGTAACCTGCAAAATTAGAATGATTATCGAGAAGACTTCTAGTAAAATCGAAAATTTATATAACTACAAAAGTAATACAATAATTTAAAAATGAGGATTTCTCGAAAAGTCTGCTAATTAAGTGATTTTTAAGCCGTCTTCATTTATTAATTTGTAATTGCAAAAATAACATAAACATGAGACTTTTAGAGAAGTCTGATGTGAGTAGTCTCAAGAAGTCTTTTTGTTAATGTTAATAAACTTACGTTTTTTCAAATATAAAATAAATTTTGAAGATTTTCTTGTTCATTCATTTGTATTTATCAAATATTGACATCCTGAATTTTAAAAATATATTATATATAATGGTGAGGTTAAAAATATCTAATCTATTAATTTAGAGTCTCATTTTTTATTTATTGTACAAAAGTTGTCATTTAGTTTTATATGGTCCAACAAAATATATATATATATATATATATATATATATCTCATTAATGTATATAACTAATAGTGGAAAAAAATTGGTCAGAAAACCATGTAATAAAGTGGTTCTTGGATGTGATAGTTTTGCACAAAAATAAACGACCTTCTCCTCATCTGCGTGTGTGTCCAACTGACACAATATGAAACATAAAAGTTGTATTATAGTATATGTGTTTGACAAATAATATAGAACAATCCATTTATATCAGTAGCATATTAATAAACATAATTGTCTTATTAATCTGGAGAAATAAAAAGGAAGAGAAGGAGGATGAGAGAAAGAGAAGGAGGAGAGTATATTGCAATGTAAATAATATAACATGATAATCATTAAATCACAAAAAAAAAACAAGAGAAAGAGAAAATGAAGAGGAAAAAAAGATGAAAACAAAAAAAAGACTATATATTGTAGCATACTATACTATATCATAAAAGTAAATAGCA
Source organism: Moricandia arvensis (assembly GCA_905132765.1). NCBI lineage: Eukaryota > Viridiplantae > Streptophyta > Magnoliopsida > Brassicales > Brassicaceae > Moricandia > Moricandia arvensis. Next base: position 17,257 of record CAJHQP010005327.1, on the reverse strand, counting down.
TAGTATAGTATTTATATTATCGCATACACGATTTCATGGTGACTGCTGGAGAAAAACATCAGACATACTACAATAGGACATATTATACTACACATTGTTGCATAAGATAGTATAAGCAAAGTGATGTATAGAAAAAATACCAAATGTGATGGATATACGATATATATATAAACAACTTATACTAAACATAATACAATCCCCTATTATCAACTACATTAGTCACCCAAGCAAAAAGGAAAAAACTCAATCTACATAGTACAATCTCCTATTAGACAATTTCCATTATCAATTGCATAAGTCAATCCAAGCAAAAAAAACACCCAAGCCACATAACACAATAAGGGCCAAAGTATATTACAATCTCTCATTATCAATTGCCCTAGTCAACCCAAGCAAAAAAAAAAGAGAGGGAAAGAGAGATGAAGAGAGAGAGGGAAAAAATGAGGATGATAAAGAGAAGAACGAGAAGAAGAATGAGGAAGATTTTAAAGAATGAAAAGAAGAAGAAAGTAGATAAAGATGAAAAGAAAAAGAAAATAACTACATATTTTAACATACTATACTATGTTTGTAAAATAAAATAATATTAAATTTATAATTTTCTATAAACGAATACACGTTGGTTAGAAGGGGAAAATAACCCAGCAATATGAGAGAAATTGTGTGTAGCATCGGATGATTTTGTCATCTAAGAATCTAGATCACTTAATTCATAAAAATAACATGCAATTGTTTTTATTAATATGAAATTTGATTTCTATTTTATTTGTTAATAGTTGAAAAATATAGAATAGACTATACCATTTTGTGTGCATTGTTTATCTCCTTAGATACGTTAGACATTTATAACTGTTATTTTCCTGCACAATAATAAACACCAAAATAATAACGATAGGATGCATTGATTGAGTACATAAAATTCCATAAATTATAAACCATCTTGATTCGTTTGAAGAAAGGGAAGGACAAAAGAAAGACGTGAGGAAAATGCCAGAAAGATATTTTTATTTTTGATTTATTAATTCATTTAAAAAAAAAATTAAAAATTTACATCAATAACGAAACAAATCAAACTTAACAATGGTAATCATAAATATGTATTAAAGAAATTGTGTCTTCAGTGTTAGATTTGTGTCATAAATTATCTTGTACATTAAATCAAATAAAAGTTTTAGAAAAAGAGTGATTTAAAAAACTCCGTGTTTCATATTTTATGGATAATAATAAAAATACAATTAGTGGTTAATAATTTTCTTACTTATGATAATAATATACAAACATATACTCTCTTTGTTTCTTAATAATTGTCATTCTACTATTTTTTCTTATTTCAAAGAGTGTTACTTTACATTTCTAATGTAATTTTTCACACATAATCTTATTCTTATCGTTTTAAAAAACCAACTGATGTTTTTAAATCATTTTTATTTAAATAATTGCTTTAAATGAAGACATATTAGTATATATTTTTTATTTTTCTTAATTAATGTAAAATATGTCTAAGTGACACTTATAATGAAACGGAATATATAATACTTTCTATATTACAAAAAGATTCATCTCTTAGAAAAAAATATTTTTTTAAAAAGATACTTTTTGGAAAATTGTCTAAAATATTACATTTCTATGACCACTTTTTGTGTTTACCTTAATCACTTTTACCTTTTTTTTAAGAGGAAAAAAATCTATAACTCTCGGGGTAATTAATCTAAGATTTAGGGTTTAGAGTTGAGGGGTAAGATAGGGTTTTGGAATGTGGAGTTTATGTAACTAATTAATCTAAGAGTATTTTGCCTCTTAATGAAGAAGGTATTTATGAAAATGTATTTTTAGTGAAGATAAAGATGAATAATAGTACCAATAATATGGTAAACATGAAAATTCCCATACTATTTTTACATTTCAATGCACCTTTACTGGGTAATAATGTTAAATTGCAAACTTCAACAAAATAATGTGTTTAATGACATTCTATTTGCTAAAAATTATGAAAATAGTTAAACCCAAAAAAATATTTTATTTATAATTAAAATTTAATATGTTTTATTAATATGGGGAAAAATCTAAAATATGTATCTTATTGAAACTAAAGGGGTATAATTTAAAGGTGAAAAAATAATTTTAGATAACAAACATATCTAAGATTTCCCATTAACAAATCTATAAATTCGGTATTTATTGTAAAAGCTGATAAATTATTTCAAATTTTAAATGAACTGTTTAAAAAAAAGGAAATTGTCAAAAATACCACTTTCCTTGTAATACTTTTCAAAAATACCTTAATCACTTTTATCCTTGTTTTTAAGAGGAAAAAATACACTTATAACCCTTGGGTTAATTAATTTAAGACTTAGGGTTTAGAGTTAAGGGGTGCTGTAAGTGGGGGTAGGGTTTAGGAATGCAAAATTTAAAATTCTAATTAATTTTAAAATAATTTGCCTCTTAAAAAATAGTATTTTTAAAAATGAAAAGTGGTACAACAAAAATGGTAAACTTGAAATTTTCCCTTAACAAAAAGTAACAAATATCATATTATATTGTATTAAATTTTAAAAACTATATGTATCCGCGAATTTGCGGGCAACCACCTTAATATATGTAAACACCATTGTTCCATAATTTTGTTACTTTTATAACTATGAGTAATCCAACCATTATACTAAAATTATATATTTATATAGAATGTCGTTTCAGATTAGAAGATTATAAGATAATAACGTCTGATTTAAAGTAAACATAAAATCAAATTTTAGCAAATTAAATATATCAAACAATAAAATGATTACAAAATAAACAGATTTATCATACTTACTATAAATTTAGTAATTAAAGAACTTTCCAACGAAAAAATTAGATATTCACCCGGTCTTTAACAACTTTCAGTTAGCCTATAATCACATTTATTAAAAGTGAAGTAAAATTGAAAAATTGTTGTGAAAGGATTAGTATATCTTATTCATAACATAACATGAGGTTCCTTTATATAAGGATTACGTAAGTGGTAAACCCTAGATACATAACACTATGGGCATTAGCCCAATACATAAGTAAACCCCTAATGTGTATATAGTCTAAGGCGACATGGGCTTGGTTAGGGCTCATCCACCATTTCATAACACTTCCTCTTGGATGCCATAATCATATAGAGCTCATATCATGCTTAATGTTGCCTCATTAAAACCTCTCCATGGAAAACCAAAACCCAGTGGGAAAAATGGAAACCACAGACAGGAAAAAGAGTACAACACATGATACTCCCTCTGATTTGGACATCGCAGAAAGGTCTTCCAATCTATGCATCCAATCTGATGCATAAGTCTCCTGAATGTTGATGCTGAAGATGACATGGTAATGTGTCGGCTGAGACAGTCACTTCAATAGCTTTGGAACACTCGGACCTTCTGATTCTTGTGAGTAGAGTGACTTAGGCTTCTCATCATACCATCCGACCACGATCTGGTCGAACCATAAGTACACACATGTGCGGACCTTCTGGTTGGTTTCATAACCTGTCCAATCTGATATATAACCTGTATAAAAAAAATCAATGGAACACTCTTTTGTTTCGGTTAGTACAAAGCATATGTTATACTTATCAAATCTGTACTTTGGTCGGATATATGATCCTCGACCAGTACATCTATATTGATGTCATTCGTGGTTTCAATCAAATGGACCTTTAGGTCGTGGCCAAACATCATTAACATATCTCCTTATGTCCCATGAATCTTCTGGACATACTATGTTTGGCTAGATCACGAATGCTTTGAACATGTTGAGTTAAAAATCAAACATGTACGAACTTTGGATTATCACGCGGATGCCTTGGTCCATATGGACCTATCTACTTTTGTCTTCAACCATATGAGGTTCTGGTCGGATGAGTCTTGACCAAAACTTATTCATAAACAATATGGTCTGATCATGGTACTATATGTAACTCAAAATCACATTCCTTATGATCTGGTGCATCTATCCTTTATGGATGTATGCTGGCCACGTATGCCAATGGTTTGTCCATTACGGTCGATCTTTCTTTATTATCATTGATCGATCCATGTTATGTTATAGACTTCATCTATACACGTCCATAATCTTCTCATGAGTGTCTCAAGATCATAATGATCATTACTGCAGTAGGTTTTCATAACCGGGCTATAGCTCTACACTCATGGACCTTTAAGTATGGCTATCAATCTTTCTTATCCTTTTGCAATGCCATAGATTTCTTTTGATGGTGTCTCATGACCTTCTTATCATGGCTTATACCACGTGCTAGTGTATGCATATATTGGGTCATGGATCTTATCTTACCAATTAATGGTATGGTCGGATATGATCTTTGTTATGGACTTGGTATGGACCATTTGTGGTTCCATTCATACGACCATCAATCATACCAATTTCATAATTAGGCGTGCAGATCTTATGTCATACACACACGCACATATATGATCTCTATTTAACCTTTCTTTAGGCTAATTGGTATGAACACAAGGGATTCATAATTCTTTTGTAAGAATATGTATGGACTGATTGTTCTCATGGAACTCTTTGCTAAGTATTTCCTTAGTCTTTCATACTTTATAATATGTTCCTTAGTCCTTATGAGTACCCTTGTGTAACAAGCAATGCTTGGATGCTATTAGTAGCATCTCTCACGATTTTCTTATCTTTCACAAGACTTTTCACTGGTTTATATCATCAGATGGTGTCGTTCTTATATGTATGGCCAATACACTCATCCGGAATTTATAATGAACCCATGAATGCATTCTTATTTCATGTGGGTTCTGATCCTCATTCAAGTGCTACTATTATTCTTATCTTTGTATGAATGTATCATCTTTGTGTCGACACTTTAATGTGGTTCCATAATGTTCCAAACATGATCTAATCAGTTTTGAGATTTCATTATCTAGGACCTTTATCACCTTGCAGCTTGGCGTCCCAAGCAACATGGTCTGGTTCCTTAGATGTACAGCTGGCCAGCTTTTATCTCTAATGTTTGGTCTGGTTTCCACTGAACTCGGATATGTGCACCATTTCTTTCTTTTCTTTCCGAGGATTTCTTATCTTTTGGTACTTATTGGTCTATCTTTTATAGACTTTGTAGCAACTTGTTTGTGTCTCTTTAAGACATCAATTTCGTGGTGCAAGCTGGTTTATGACTTAGTCATTGGATCAATATGTCTGGCATCTAGCTTTACTAGCTTTATATCATATGATCATATTCTCAAATATGAGGATCTTGCCAAGACATAGATGGTTAATACCATTCCATTCTTTTACTCTTTATTCTTTATTCTTTACCCAGCTTATAACTTTCTCACTCTGATGTTGGATAGTCGGATTCATTTGGTCTCATGTAATCCGTGTACCTTGCCAATTTGATCACCCATATTTGGCTCAAGGTCTCTTTCATAATTCATAGGAGAAAGTCTTATTCATATCCAACATATATTCCCAATCCATCTTATATGGCACATATTTTTGTGGTGGTTTCTCCTGATTTTCTCAAGGAGGTATATGTCTGGTTAATGACCCTTAATCATTCTTAGATGGGAATATTTATGCTCACTTATATGGCCTGATGCATATTATCATTAGATACATGTAAATTCATTTCGTCCCTGAGCTTTAGGCTGGGAGTTATAGACCTTATAGGTAATGGTCTATGTGAATTCATGATGTTCTTAATCTTTGGACCTTTATAGGTCATAGTCTATCTCATGGATGAGCCATGGAATGCACCACGTTTGGTTCATGGGTGTATCACAGATGAACCGTGTGTGAACCACAAATGACTCATGGGTAAACCATGGTCCACAGATTTGTAGTGTGGTCATGGACTATGGATTTGTCCTCACTTCCCCTCATGACCATACTACTCGTGGTGTTTAGGACAATAAAGCCTTAAGAGTTTCCCTTGTGTACATGCTACACAACGTGAGATTCTATGGGATAACTCTTTGTGCCATATGCATTTTCATTCTTTGCATTTGCATTCTTTGCATCAAGTTTAGACTTGGATGGCTAATCCAGTCATGCCATTAAGTGCTAAATTCGTGGGTTAACCTCTCTGGTTACCATGGCTTTAAGACCTTATCATACTGATCTTTAGCATAATTTGGATCAGTAGAGTATTCATGTATAGTCTTGACCAATTTATATGGTTTTTCGGCAATTTTCTTTAAAGTCAAGGAACTTTGTTTCCTTTGCCCATTGTTTCTATTTGGAAACCATTCAATGGGTCTGTATGGGTGAATAAAATCCATGCCCTTTAGGCAATGCCTTAGCCGTGGGTCTTATTAGACCGACTATACAAACTTTTATTGTCAAAATATAGCTTATTCATTTAGACAACTATATGTTTCATAATCCATAAGTTTATGTTTGATTATCACAATTGTCATCTTGGACCAAATGGACATTTAGATTCTTCCCCTGTTGGACTCTCTTGATAGAGGTCACAAATATGATTGGGGAGCTCTATATGTCTTAGTCCCAAATGGTTTTTTTTTCCACACGTATGACTCAATGATTTACTGGTCGGTGTTTGTGGTTTAGAAATACCACGGCTTACATGCCCTTGACCATGGCCAAAATTTTGGGTCCACTACCACGGTTATTGTGGTTCCTACGGCCACGGTCCGAGTTTGTTAACCTCGACCATATGATTTGTTAATAGCCACGACCATATGCCTTTAGGAAAGGTAAAATTGTGGTGGAAATACCATGGGTCTGGTCTCAACCACGTGCCTGAATGGGTTTGACATCCACATGCCTTTTGTTATAGTGGTTCGATCAACCATGACTCACATTATAGTGGTCTCGACCACGTCTCTGTCATCGACCACAGCTGCGACCAAAATGGTTCATGTAGCCGTGTGGACTATTGTTATGGACGTGGTTATGTCCAAGACAGGTTTTAGGTCGAGTATAGGTATGATAGATCAGGTTCGACCTTGGGTCTAGAATAGATTTGGTTCAGATTTTTGTGCTAGGTCGGGTCGAGTGTCAAGGTCGACAATACACCAAGTTAAACCTGGGTATGATTCTTATCCGGTTTCAATGTCGGATTGGGCCTAGGACGAGATTTATCAAAACCGAGCTTCAAGGTCGGGATTTTATATGTCCTAGGCCGAGGTTTAGTTATTAATCTTCGACCAAAGAATCAAATAATCGACCAATCAACACAAGATAATCTTTGTGTCTAATGATTATAGCTTTAGGTTTTCGACTTTTGAGATCATCTATTATCGACCAATTCAAGAATTTTAGAATTCAAACAATCAACACACATGGTTTTTCACATTTAGGTTATTTCACCGAAACAATTTCTATTTCAGAACAGTGTGGACGTGGGATATGTATGGTCGATATGCTATGGTCACACGGTTATGTATGATTGCTACGATGAGATGCAAAACAATCCTAGGTTGATTTCAAGGTCGACAAGGTTTAGACCTCGGTTTGTTTCAAGACCAGGTAATAGTTCTAGTGAATGCATCAAACAATATCTCATGAAATTAAGCAAAATCAATCAATGAGTTCTCGCAATGTGGGTTAGGGTTTCAAGGCCCTTATAGGTCTAATTTAGAGACTAGGATTTTAACAATCCATGGGCGAGAAAAGACACACGGTCGAGATCAAACAATAAAGTGATCAACCATGTTTCATTGATCAAACGAGCAATCATAATCAGCCAAGAAGCATCCTAACAATTTTAAGTTTTCGGAGTTAAGGTTTCAAGGCCTTTAGGTGGTTCAAGGTCGAGATAAGATCAAAGGTATCGACCAGGTCGATGTCGGGTAGGACGATCGACCATGACCATGCATATGATCAAAAATGGAAATGTTCAAAAATGGAAATATTTCTAAAATTTCAAAATGGAAATATTCCTGAACTCATGCAATCAAAATTTTAGGTTTTATATTTTAGAGTTTCCAAATTCATGTGAGTTTCATCACAAGCAATCTAGCATCTTAACTTTCATAAGATCAATAAAATGGAAACTTTCCTAAAATTTTCAAGCAATCCATATTTTAGGGTTTATCCTTTACAATTTCCAATTTCAAGTTCATGGGTGTGTATACAAATCAATCTATCACCCTAACATTCATGAAATTCAAAAATGGAAACTTTCAAAAATGGAAATTTTCAAAAATGGAAAATTTCAAAAATGAAAATTTTGAAAATGAAAATTTTGAATATGGAAATTTCAGGAAATGAAAATTTTCAAAAAATGGAAACTTTCAAAAATGAAAAGTTTGAAAAATGGAAATTTTCCTAAAATTCTCATATCATCCAAATTTTAAGTCTTATAACTTTAGAGAATTGCCAATTTCGAGATTAGGGTTTACAATCAATCTATCAACCTATTCTCAAAACAAGCAATATGGAAAAAATCCAAAATGGAAATTTTCTTAAAGTCTCATATTTTCCAAATTTTAGGTCTTATGTCTTTAGGGAACTTTCCAAATTCGAGATTAGGTTTTCCTTTTTATTCTATCAACCTAAACTCTCAATCAAACAAATATGGAAACATTCCAAAAGCATCAAACTCGATAAGGGATCAAGTTAACCGAAAAAGGAAAATATGGTTCTAGGGTTCATGCATGATTGCGGCTAGGGTTTCCTACGAGTATGGGGAAACAACTTTCTAGCAACCTAAACATGGTATAGGCGAATCAAAGTAGGGTTTTCAAGGCCCCTTGATCGACAATATGATTAGGTTTCAATGCATAAACAATCAATCAATGTAAAGAACAAATCAATTTTAACAAGTGATAATTAGGGTTTTTCACACAATCGATTTTATATCCTATCATCCGGTTCTATATGATCAAGTAATCACTCAATCTATCCGATATCCTATCATAGATTTCTTGATTCCATACCTAGAGTATTGGTTTCTATTAATTAGGGTTTATAGGAGAACCTTTTCTTGTAGGATGTAGAAATCGGACCACCTTTAGAGAGGAATGGGTTGCTCCTTTGATGTTTGTCCTTTTTGAGTTGCAACCAAAGGATTGAATCAAGCTGATATCAAGTTTGTAAACAAGATTAGATATCATCCAAAGTCTTTATTCTGTGAGATAAAGAACATTAGGGTTCATGAAAAACTTAGGGTTTATGAGAAAACTTACCTTTTTAATTCGTATGCAGTTTTCCAGGTTTGACGGCGTTCACTGTAATGGAGCGTGCGGGCGCGTCAGAGGTCAGATTGACAAGCCGTTTTCACAGAACGATTCGTCTCGTCCGGGGTTTCAATTTGATATATTACTAGTCGTTTGGGTACTCACGGTTTGGGAGAACGAGTCGTTTGAAGTTCGCCGTCGAGTTGAAGAGCGAGAGAGAGATTAGGGTTTTTAGAAATTTCGTTGGCTTTTTAGTTTTAGGGTTTTAGGAGTCTATCGTGCCGATAACGTGTTGTGAAAGGATTAGTATATCTTATTCATAACATGAGGTTCCTTTATATAAGGATTACATAAGTGGTAAACCTAGATACATAACACTATGGGCCTTAGCCCAATACATAAGTAAACCCCTAATGGGTATATAGTCTAAGGCGACATGGGCTTGGTTAGGGCCCATCCACCATTTCATAACAAAAATAACCCTTAATTCACCTTAGTATTTACCAACTCGTGCCATTGCTTAAAAAAAGGTAATTAAAATTCCAACTTTTACCTAACCGGAACGAGATTTAGTTGGGGTTATTGGTTCTTGCATTTTAATGGATTTGGAAATCTAAACTAAATCAAGTGTTATTAGTTCTATGATTTTAAAATTTATATTGACATCACGTGTTATTTTTTTCATGATTTATAAATTCTAATTTAAATCAGTTGTTATTCAATCATCTGAATTTACTAATGAATTTGATTTCATAACGGATTTGCATGGATTTCTTTGTTAAAAATACAAAGACTCAAATCCGAGGAAAAACCTATGGATTTGTAAATACAAATACAAATTTATATGTTATATTTGAAAATCAATATATTTTACATTGATTTGTAAATATTATATGGATTTCTAAATACTCTAAAGTACATGAACCAATAACGCCTCCTTATATCTTATACATTAATCATTTGAATTGTGGTTCAACATCTACATCAATTGTCTGGGCCATTTGGTTTAATATAATTCATACATTCCAAATCTTGATTCTACTGATCATATAATTCAGTTTAATATCTAGATTGTGTTTCTGACGGTTTAATATACTAAATCAATTGTGGTTCAACATCACATCAATTAAACGTGAGATGTTACACTAAATAATTCAGAATATAGAACTGGAGAAGATTTACTCTAAATCAGTTAGTATGATTTACACGTACATTACGAGATGGTCTTCATAAATATTAATTAGATATCTAAATAACCATTTAGAAATTAATAATGGTAATCCTAATCATTCAGAATAAACCATGTGGCTATTGAACATTAGTCATAATTGATTTTTCAAATGTAAGGTGAAAATACGATCCACTCTCCCAATATATATCAAACTAACTTTTTGGAAATTTGTTATAATTATAAGGTAATAATTAATCAACCGTTTCTCTTGAAATCTAACATTCCAGTTTTGATTTTAATTTCTAATAATTCTAAATTTTGAGTATTAAATCAACCCTACAATCAAGCAAAATCTAACTAATAAGATTTTGTTAATAATACCTAACTAGCACGCCAATTTTACTAAGCAAATATATGCGATTATGAATTTATGTGTCTAACTTTCTTCATACTCATCACATCTTAATATATATATATATAATTAAAGCCTAATCCACATATATTGTGATGAAAATAAAGTTTGGACATAATAGTTAAGTTTTGTCCCGTTTTAATTATAAGTTCATTAGGAAATAATTATTGTTTGATTTGTCCCATTGTAAATAGGACATAAAATATTTTATGTAAATAGGACATAAAATATTTTATGTAAAGTTAATTATAAGTTCATTAGGAAATAATTATTGTTTGATTAATGTCTATAATTTACATAAAATATTTTATTTTGAAAATTTAGAGTTATTAACTTTACATAAAATATTTTGTAATAAATAAATACATTATAAATAGGATAATATAATTAAATATTATTAATTGACGAATATCGTATATAATACATCATTTTGATTTGTCTAATATCCCATCACAATATCAACAATTCAAAAAATATACAAACAATAACACTTTTATGTTGTGAATTGTGATATATTTGTGTTTTGTTAAGCCCACGCGGGCGCGCGGATCACGGTCTAGTATATATTAAAATCTTTCACCATCCTATAATTTTTTATAATCAGAATTTGCATTAAAAGTAACTAAAACGAGTATACAATTAGATAAATATATATATTATCAGTTACAAATAATTAAATAAAAATTGTCAAAATACCACTTTCATAGTACCACTTTTCATGTTATTCTTAATCACTTTTACCTTTATTTTAAGAAAAAATACATTTATAACCCTTGAGTCAATTAATCTAATACTTAGGGCTTAGAGTTGAATGGTGGGGTAGGGTTTAGGAATGTAAAATTAGGATTCTAATTAACTTTAAAAATATTTTCCTCTAAAAAATAGTATTTATGAAAATATCTCTTTAATAAAGGTAAAAATGAAAAGTGATACCAATAATGTGGTAAACATGAAAATTTTTCTAATTAAATGGCACCAAATATTGTGAAATCTAATCTTCCAAAACTACAGATAAAAAGTAAATAAAGTATTTATAAAAGTATATTGATATAACAAATTTACTAAAAATTCGAAGATCAAATATATTAGAATAAATATGGGACATTTTCAAAAATTACATTTTTCTAAGTCTTCTTTTCATGTTTACCTTAATCACATTTACCTTTATTTTTAAGAGAAAAATACACTTATAACTCTTGGGTTAATTAATCTAATACTTAGGGTTTAGAGTTGAAGGGTTGGGTGGGTGGGGTAGGGTTTAGGAATGTAAAATTTAGAATTCTAATTAATTTTTAAAAAATATCTCTTTAAAAAATGGTACTTATGAAAATATCTATTTAATAAAAGTAAAAATGAAAAATAGTATCAATAATGTGGTAAACATGAAAATTTCCCTATAAATATTAATTAACAATATCCTAAAACTGTTTTTATTTTTGTCTAGCAGACAACATTTTAATATTTAAAAAATATTTAAACTAATCATTATAAACATTGTTCTTTCTATAAACAATTGTATAGCCTTTCAAAAATTATAAACATTGTTCTCTCTATAAAGAATATTATAATAAAAGGTTCGATAAGTTTCTCATACCTTAACCATGCTAAGTCTTTCATAATAGGTTAGTGAATCCAAGTCACAGTTATTCATACTAAAAAATGTTATCAAATTGTGAATCATGTTAAATTATCTATTAATAATAGCAATCCCAATTAATGTTGAAAGGTTGTGTCTTTTCATTTAAAAACTGAAATGTTTTAATTTTTAAAATTGCATCTTTTCATTATAAAATGTTGTATCTTTTCATTATAAAATGTTATATCTTTTCATAAAAAAAACTGAATTATGTGGGTTGAAGAGTTGTGTCTTTTTGAAAAGAAGTTGCATCTTTTCAATTATATAACTATTTAATTGAAAAGTTGTGTCTTTTCAAAGAATAAGTTGTATCTTTTGAACTATATAACTATTAAACTGAATTATATTTATTGTAAGAGTTGTTTTATTCATAATCATTTACATAAAATTGTTTTTTTATGAAATGTTTGCACTCCTTCGAAAGCGAAATGTTCGTACCCCTTCGTACACAAAATGTTCGTACCCATTCGGAAACGAAATGTTCGCACCTCTTTGGACATGAAATGTTCGCACCCCTTCGGACACGAAATGTTCGCACCCCTTCGGACACGAAATGTTCGCACCCCTTCGGACACGAAATGTTCGCACCCCTTCGGACACGAAATGTTCGCACCCCTTCGGACACAAAATGTTCGCACCCCTTCGGACACGAAATGTTCGCACCCCTTCGGACACGAAATGTTCGCACCCCTTCGGACACGAAATGTTCGCACCTCTTCGGACACAAAATGTTTGCACCTCTTCGGACACGAAATGTTCGCACCCCTTCAGATACAAAATATTCGCACCCATTCGAACACGAAAATGTTCGCACCCCTTTGGACACGAAATGTTCGCACCCCTTTAGACACGAAATGTTTGCACCCTTTGGACACGAAATGTTCGTACCCCTTCGGACACGATTCGCACCCATTCAGACACGAAATGTTCGCACCCCTTCGGAACGAAATTTCTGCATCCCTTCGGACACAAAATGTTTGCATCCCTTCGGACATGAAATGTTTGCACCCCTTCGAACACATAACGTTCACACCGCTACGAACACAGAATGTTCGCACCTCTTCAGACACAAAATGTTTGCACCTCTTCGGACACAAACTTTTTCACCCCTTCAGACACAAATTTTTTTGCATCCCTTCGGACATAAAATGTTCGCATCCTTTCGGACATGATATGTTCGCACCTATTCGGACATGAAATGTTCGAATCTCTTGGTGACGATCTATTCACACCTCTTCTGGCACAACATGTTTGCACCCCTTATGTGATGATCCATTCGTACCCTTTAGGTAACGACTCGCTTAGACCTATTTGGTGATGATCTATTCATATCCTTTTCCTGAAAACTTGTTCGCACACATTTGGTGACGATCTATTCACACTTATTTGGTCATGATATATTTGCACCTCTTTGGTGATGGTACATTTACACCTCTTTGGTCACGACACGTTCGTACCTATTTAGTTTCGACACGTTCGCACCTCTTATGAGGTATCATAAGATTATTAATATTTGCTAAAACAATATATAACTTTATAGAAACCATCTTAAAAATATTTGGTATTTTGTTCGATTAGTATTTCAAATATATGTCTAATATATAACTATTTGTCTTTTTATCTTAACATTTTTTTTTTGAAAACTGTATTTTTGTTTAAAAGAAACTTTTCAGGATTTAGTTTATTCAATAATTAGTTGTAGAAAATCTTATAATTCTTTTTAAACATATGACATATATCTAAACTGATATAATAATTTTTGTTGTAATCTCATAAACACATAAACAAACGTGTACATGACATGGATAAGTGTCTTCAATTTACATCTTGGCAAAGTTATTAGTTGACATGTCTTTACATTATAAATTTATAAGGAAAGGTACGTGCACGTTTTGTTCGTGGGAATATTCAACAAACTTGAGAAAACCACTAAAAATTATATTTATCTGGTTAAATTTGAAAATAATATCAACCCAAATGCATAAAAATAGTAGTATAAACTTCACGCATTATAAAAGTTTGTCTATTGATTCACGTAAATAGATTTTTCAAAGACAGTGATATTGTGGATAATCTTTTGTTGTCGTAAAACTATTAGAACAAAAATTTTAAAAATGCATTAAGGATGATGTAAAATCATGGAAACAAAATTATGGATAAATGGACGTCATGGTTAATATTTTTTAGAATTTATTTTTGTGTGTGTGACAAGTTGCATACTAAATTCTAGAATTATAGCTAAGTTGATTGTGAAATTTCTCAATCTAGGATGCCAAAAAGTGTCAACTAAAAAAAGTTTTAAAGTGTTAACTTATTATAAAAATGTTCAATAGCTAGTATTATGAAAGTATATAACTGTTTATTATGAAATGATTTAGAGAAAATGTTTAGTAATTAATTTTCTGAAAATAGACAACTCTTCAATAAATGAAGATGATTTTTTTGTGAAAGAGTTTCTAAAAGATCTGTATTTTGAAAGATTTTAATGGCTAAATTTTTGAAAATATACAACTTTTTATTATGAAAAAATTTCTGTGAAAAACTTAGCTATTAAATTAAAAATTAAGAATAAAATATATCGTTAGATTTAGTTTTATTTTTTTTATTGTAAAATACTAGAATCATCATTTAAATGAAATGAGTTTGTTGTTGGTTAATATAATTATTAGTGAAGAACCAATGTAATATTTAGTGATGAATCATTGCAACTGTTGTTGATAGTAATATTTGTTGATGAACTATTGTAATTTTTGTTTTTAATCATTACAACTCTTAAATAACTATTGTAATGTTTGATTATCAGTCATTACAATGTTTGATTTAAACAACAATCACAAATATACTAAAAATATAGAGATTTACTCTTAAATATTTTGTCAATGGTTTTTAAAGAAACATATATAAACACGAAGAGTTATATTTGTTATTCTTGTATGTTAACATAAGTTTTGAACTTTTGTTGAGAAACTCATAAAAGTCTAGAGCATTTATATCTCAATAATAATTCATCGTATATAATATTTAAAGAATCAATAAATGTTATTATCAATTTCAAAAAGTAAAAATATAATTTATCAACTTAATTAATTTTATTTAATTATTATGTGCATATTATAAATGTTAGTGTTTTATAAGATTTTTTTTGAAAATTTATTCTTATAAACAAAAATGATCATATCAATACAAGTTAATATATATATATATATTATAAAATTTAATTTGATATATTTTTCTATAAATTAGTTTCTGTGCGATATCGCACGGGTTCTTTTCCTAGTTCAGATAAGAGCAAAGTGGAAATAAAAAAAAAATACAAAGCTTGCAAACTACAAACAGTAAAATAACTTTTAGAAAATAAAACAGTTTCGTTCTCTCTCCTCTCTGTTCACCGACTCCCTATCTTTCACAGGGAGGACTTGAGACGAAACTTATGTTTATATTTCTTCTGTTTCAAATCTGATTTTGTCATAGAATCAGATGTTTTGTTGTGAAATATTTCGATCTTTAGATCGATTATCGTTTTCCGTTTAGCGGAATTTTGTTTTTTGCTCGGCGATTTCAAGTTTCCGATCAAGTTTTTGATCGGATGTCGACCCACTGTTTTCTATCTTTATATTCCTTCTCTTTGATTTTTCTCATCATCTTCTCTCTTGTTCCAGAGAGTAATATCGTGACCTTGAATCCGTCAACCTAAGTGAGACGGGCAATCATCTTTGTGTCAAAGTACCAAAGAGGGGGTTACGCTTCTCCGGTGGTTAGAAGATTGAGATGAAGTTTGAAGAAAGGCGGTTGAGGTTGGGTCGTCTGTACAAGCAAAGATCGATGCGTCCGGTGGTGTAACTAGTACAAATCGCGGATTTGCCGGTGACATCACGACATCAGTTCTCCATCTCACAAGGCGGCGCGTCTAGACGCGTGAACAGTTTCATCTTCACGAAGAAGATTAGTCAACGCGTGGCCACTCCTTTCCAAATCCTTCGACGCGTGTAAGCTGAAGTGGCACTCAAGATCGGTGGACAAATCAATATATTTGGGTTTGGACCATCATGGGTTTTAGTTCATATCTGAGAATGTAAATTGGTGGAGAATGGACAAGTTGTATCTTTGGTTGTAATTGCCCATTGGGCTTTCTAATAAAAGAATGGCCGACAAAAAAAAAAAAATAACTTTTAGAAAATGTCAAACATTGCGTATATAATTATACAATATTTAGTATCGTATTTTAAATGACATATCGAAATAGGTTTATCATATAAATTTAAACTTAATAATATAAATAAATAGAAAATCAAATTTATGCAGATGCAATGGTTGTAGTCTAATTCCAATGTAAAATCTAGATTAAATCCTTGAGGGCTGAGGCGCATAAATATAGAAAATTTGTTGTAAAACTTAGAGAGAAGAATAGGAAATTCATGTATTGCTTTGTATTGTGTTAGTCATAAAGTACAAAGAGTTTCTTCTATATAGGGATTCATGTGTTGGTCTTTCTATGCCCACAAACATCTCACAGTCCACACGGATGTGTTTCTTTGTCGTCGACCATCTTATACTCTAAGCGGATGTGATTGGTTATCCCGTCGACCATCCTATACTCTCAACCAAACACACATACGAATTTTGCCTGATGTTGTTGCGATTGTTTGTTTCATGGATTGCCAATATATTGCATAACATGTCTAAGATCTAATAGATAACCTGCATCAACAAAACCTATTAACCCCTCTTTGGGCTGGTCAGTATAAAATAAAACTAAGTTGTCGAATTTCTATTATGAAAATACATGGACTGATTGAGTCATTCTTATATTCCTCTTTTACTAAATATTTACTTAGCCTATTGTACCACATGTGACGGCTTTGTTTCAGTCCATAAATAGATTTGTTCAGTTTATA
>CAJHQP010005326.1:0-46893 GCA_905132765.1 Moricandia arvensis | reverse complement strand
CTCAGGATTGATGCGGAAGCGTTTGTTATAGCGAGCGTAATATTGTACTAGAAAATTACAATATCGGTAATTTCTTAGCACAATATAATCACTCAACTATATAAGCTATTGAAAATAAAGAACACCAGAGATTTAACGAGGTTCGGCCAAATTTGCCTACTTCCTTCGGACACAATCAGAATATTCACTATTATGATCAAAGTGAATTACAAAGAGAGAAAGATACAACAATCTTCTTAATGAGCTAGAAGGATTGTTGGGTTTGGGATGATTTGCAACAATGAGCAACCAAGGTATTTATAGGAAAATTTTAAGAGGGTTGGTAAGAAGTTGGTGTAGACAAAATGACCAAGCCCTCCATTCTTGACTTTGCTCATCACCCATTCCCATTGCCCGTCCAAATAGTGGGTTTGACATTCAACAAATCTCCACCTTGGCAAACCCTACTTCTTATATCTTCTCTTGCTCAAATTCTGATCGTGTCTTCAAAATAACTTTAAGCTTTGACAACATTGGTCAAGTTCAAGCAATGCTGGAACTTGATTGCAGTCACCACCTTTGTCATCATATCAGCCGGGTTTTCAGAAGTGTGAATTTTCTGAATTCTAACTCCACCTTCTTCTATAATCTCTCTTACAAGTGGTGTCGAACGTCGATGTGCTTCGTCCTTGCATGGTATACTTGATTCTTTGCTAGTTGAATAGCACTTTGACTGTCACAAAATACATTAACATACTTCTGTGTGATTCCTAGTTCACCAAGCAATCCTTGAAGCCAAATTGCTTCCTTTACAGCTTCTGTGATCGCCATATACTCTGCTTCTGTCGTAGATAGAGCAACCGTTGATTGTAAAGTAGACTTCCAACTAACTGGTGCTTTTGCAAGAGTAAATATGTAACCAGTGGTTGATCGACGTTTGTCCAGATCTCCCGCAAAATCCGAGTCACAATATCCAGTGACGAACTGGTTATTATCTTGCTTGAATATCAATCCGACATCTAAAGTCTTTTGAATGTACCGTAGAATCCATTTCACAGCTTTCCAGTGCCCTTCTCCTGGATCATGCATATACCTGCTCACTACTCCAACTGCTTGTGAAATGTCCGGCCTCGTACACACCATAGCGTACATTAAGCTGCCAACCGCATTGGCATATGGCACTTTCAACATGTATTTTCGATCATCATCATTCTTTGGTGACATAGAGGCATCAAGCTTGAAATGAGGAGCGAGTGGAGTACTAACTGGTTTTGAATTTTCATTCATGCTAAAACGCTTTAGTACCTTCTTCAAATATCCCTTCTGCGTCAAGCTTAGCTTCTTCAGCTCTCTATCTCGTGTGATCTCCATACCAAGAATCTTCTTAGCTTCACCAAGATCCTTCATTTCAAACTCCCCTTTCAATTGAGGTCTTCAGCTTCTCAATTTCCGTCTGACTCTTGGAAGCAATCAACATATCATCTACATATAGTAGAAGATAAATAAAGGATCCATCTGCTAGCTTGCGAAAATACACACAATTATCATATTTTGCTTCTGGTGTATTTTTGCCGCATCATAAACTTGTCAAATCGCTTGTACCATTGTCTCGGTGATTGCTTCAAGCCGTATAGCGATTTTTCAAGTTTGCATACTATGTCTTCTTTTCCAGCAACTTTGAAACCCGTCTGGCTGAGTCATGTAGATCTCCTCTTTTAGGTCTCCATGTAAAAATGCAGTTTTACATCCATTTGGATTAGATCCAAATCCAATTGTGCTACCAAAGCCAACACCATTCGTATAGAGGAATGTTTCACAACTGGAGAAAATACTTCATTATAATCAATACCCTCTTTCTGTGCGTAGCCTTTGACCACCAATCTTGCTTTGTAGCGGACATCATTTTTCTCAGGAAATCCTTCTTTTATTGCATACACCCATTTGCCACCAAATTGCCTTCTTTCCCTTTGGTAGACTAGTCAATCTCCATGTTTCATTCTTGTGAAGTGACTGCATTTCTTCATCCATGGCTATTCTCCAATTTTCTTCATCTGAACTGTGAATTGCTTCTGTGAATGTAGTGGGAATACCTTCATCTATAATTGGAAGTGCGTAAGCCACCATATCATCAAAACGAGCAGGCTTCTTTATTGTTTTTCGTGGCTTTCTTCTTGCAATTGGTTCAAATTGCTGAGGAAGTTCTTGGGCTTGAACTTCTTCTTCATCTTCTTCTTCTAATTCTTCTTCGGGCATAGAAGAATCATATTCATCTGCTGGAATCATCATTATATCAAACTCCACCTGTTTTGAATTTACATCTGGTTTCTTCATGTTCTCCTTCTTCAGCATAGTAGATTCATCAAAGGTGACATCTCTACTGAAAATTATCTTCTTCGTTTCCGGACACCATAAAACGATAGCCTTTTATGCCAGAACTTATCCCCATGAAGACTGCTTTCTTTGCTCTTGGATCCAACTTCGACTCCTTCACATGGTAGTATACAGTGGAACCAAATACATGCAAAGACTCATAATCAGTTGCAGGTTTCCCATACCATTTCTCAAATGGTGTTTTACCATCAATAGCCGCTGACGGTAATCAATTAATGAGATGACACGCATATGTAACAGCCTCAGCCCAAAACTCTTTACCCAATCCAGCATTGGATAACATACATCGAACTTTCTCCAGCAATGTTCGATTCATGCGTTCTGCCACCCCATTCTGCTGCGGTGTAGACCTGACGGTGAAGTGTCTTTTGATGCCTTCGTCTTCACATAATTTTGAAAATGAATGATTTTTGTATTCTCCGCCATTATCTGTCCGAAGACATTTGATCTTTTTGTTTGTTTGAGTTTCCATCATTTTCTTCCATTTGACAAAGACTTCAAACACTTCATCTTTCTTCTTCATCGCGTACACCCATACTCTACGTGAGTAATCATCCACAAAGGTGACATAGTAGTGTTTCCCTCCTAAAGAGCTTGTTTTGGAAGGACCCCATACATCTGAGTGAACATAATCCATTATGCCTTCAGTCTTATGGATTGCTGTTCTGAATTTCACCCTTGTCTGCTTTCCTTTTGTACAATGTTCACAAAAGTCTAACTTGTAGGTCTGCACTCCTTTCAGTAATCCTTGACTAATGAGTGAATTCAAGGATTTTTCTCCAGCATGTCCCAATCGCATATGCCATAAATTGAATGCTTCGGGACTTTGATCACCACTAGAAGTTGTTGCTGCTACGCCAACTTCAGTATTACCAAGATAGTAATACAAGTTGTTCTTCTGTCGAGTACCCTTCAATACCACACGTGCACCAGAGATGATCTTCATAACACCATCCTTCGATCTCACTTCGAATCCCTTTGATTCTAGGATTCCCACAGAAATGAGATTTTTCGTCAGTTTCGGTACATAGCGAACACCAGTTAAGGTAAAGATTGATCCATCTTGATTTTCAAACGAATTGAACCAATCCCCAACGTGGTAAGGGCCGTATCATCTGCAGTGTATATGACACCACCTGCAACCTTCTTCAGAACAAGGAACCAATCCCGATGAGGACACATATGATAGCTGCAACCTGAATTTAATATCCATACTCCAAGAGAGCCCGTTGATGAAGTAGCTAGTGAATACTCCGAATCTTCACAGTCAGCTACGTTTGTCTCCGCTATGGACTTCCCTTTATCAGGTTTGGCCTTGTTTTTCAACTTTGGGCAATCTTTCTTCCAATGTCCTTTCTCTCGGCAAAATGCACATTCATCTTTGCCTGGTCTCGACTTTGATCTCCCTTTCTTTCCAGCTTTCCAATGTTGTGGACGGCCTCTTGCCATCAAAGCTTCAGATTCTCCACTTGAGCCTTCTTGCTTGTCTTTCCTCCTTAATTCATAGCTATATAAGGCCGCACATACTTCACTTAGATTTACTTCCGCCTTCCCATGAAGTAGAGTTGTTTCCAGAAACTCGAACTCTTCAGGAAGTGATGCCAACAACATCAAAGCTAAATCTTCATCTTTGAAACTCTCATCCATATTCAGTAGGTCAGTGACCAGCTGATTGAAGCTGGTGATGTGAGCATTCATAGTATTGCCAGGGGAGTAAGTGAAGCGAAATAGTCTCTTCTTCATGTGAAGTTTATTTTGACTATTCTTCTTCAAGAACTTTTCTTCTAACGCCATCCACAATGTACGTGCAGAGGTTTCCTTCGAGAATGCATATCTCTGTTCTCTGGAGAGACATGACCGAATTGTTCCACAGGCCAATCTATTCATCGTCTTCCAATCTTTCTCTTCTATTTCTTCTGGTTTTTCTTCTTCGATAGCGGTGTCTAGACCTTGCTGAAACAAAGCGTCTAAGACCTCACTTTGCCACATTCCAAAATGTCCGGTGCCATCAAAAATTTCTACCACCAATTTTGCATTCGCCACAGGAGGTCTCGCCCAAACAGAGGGTGATGAAATTTTGGCTGATGCGGAACTCTCTTTGCTGGTCTCCATCCCGAACTACAAATTTACAATAGCTTCAAACTGCTAAGATATCTTTTCTGATGTGGAAGTTCAGATTAAACTGCAACCACAGAGCATACTCAGAATAACTAGCTCTGATACCAATTGATGCGGAAGCGTTTGTTATAGCGAGCGTAATATTGTACTAGAAAATTACAATATCGGTAATTTCTTAGCACAATATAATCACTCAACTATATAAGCTATTGAAAATAAAGAACACCAGAGATTTAACGAGGTTCGGCCAAATTTGCCTACTTCCTCGGACACAATCAGAATATTCACTATTATGATCAAAGTGAATTACAAAGAGAGAAAGATACAACAATCTTCTTAATGAGCTAGAAGGATTGTTGGTTTTGGGATGATTTGCAACAATGAGCAACCAAGGTATTTATAGGAAAATTTTAAGAGGGTTGGTAAGAAGTTGGTGTAGACAAAATGACCAAGCCCTCCATTCTTGACTTTGCTCATCACCCATTCCCATTGCCGTCCAAATAGTGGGTTTGACATTCAACAAGGATTTTCTTTGATTCGACCAGTCTTCCCGCTCTGTATGAAACTTTCATCCGAAGAGAACCATAGTCCAGTACCAGTCTCTTTATAAGGAGATGATTCATTCACGGGTAGCCCGCAATCCAAACTGATGGACCCTGTTGATAGACAGACATGGTAAACGTTAAAACCATTAATACCAGAAACAATAGCAAGGAAATAATAGAATACCTTTTTGGTCTTGATCATCAGCTTGAACAATATGAGTAAGGCCCAAAGTTGCAATTAGCACCAACAAAAGCCCAAGAGAACTCTCCATAGTCTCTCAACTTCCCAAGGAAAAATCAAGAAAACTAGTGGCTAACCTGTGGTAGATAAATGGTGAAATAAATAAGCAAAACACAAATCGCAAACCAAATAAAAAGACCTTTGACAAGTCAATGTGTTTGCACCATGCAACACGAAGAAGGATACGAGTAGCCAATAGACAAGCAAACCCAAATCGTACGCTAAAAGTAAAGACTTTGTCAGGTCAATGGTGAAAATGAGTACATGTGTTTTCTTGAGTTAGCTGTACTCAGACTCATAGAAGAAGGTAAAGGTTAAGAGGACAACAATGTCCCAAAACATCGCTATGACCAACTTACCAATGTTATATATGGACCAGACCCAGAAGCACGTTATGGAACAAAGCGTTGCATCAAAGAAGAATCAATTATCTAAGACAAGTCCAAGAGCATTTTCCATTCTTTCTCACTGATTTGCGAATCATTTAGACAAGTCAATGGAGGATTTTATTTCTTTATTTGACAGTTCTCACCAGTTTGCGACTCTTGTAAGTTTAAGGTGATCAGCTTACGCATTATGTTTAAGCGTACAGATGAGTGAATAAGAAGAAGTCTTTTTTTTTTTGAACACCATAAGAAGTCACAGTCCATTTTTTTTCTACCGTGTTATAGAGCACATTGATTTGCATATAAACTGGCCGATTTTATATTCATTGATTCCTATTTGTAACCGCAACCACAACACACTGTACATAGAGGAGACGCCTTAGTCATATGTTAATTACTTAACTTTTCCAAGCTCATGTACAAATGTTCTTCAGAAATTCTCATTCATGAATAGTGAAAATAGGATCTCTTTCGGTTTGAAACCATACGTCAATACTCAAAAGCGTAATATATAACAACATTCACGGATGGCACTAGGGTTCGCACAGTTAGTGAATTATAAGCTTCATTATGCAAAACAGGGTTTGATCCAAAAGAGTCAAGAACATAGTTCAAAGAACCAAAACATCACCAAATAAAGAAGGTACTGATCGTCACGGTCATTGGTCGTTTTACTTTGCAACAAACAAACTATCTTGCCCTCGGAAACATCCCAGTGTCAAAGCTTATGCTCACTTCAGGAGAACTCTGGGAGTCCATATTCATATTTCTCCTCGAGTTTTCAGACGCAAGACACTCCTTCAGTTCATTAGCAACCTGGGACATATTTGGTCGGTTTACTGAAGAAGGATTCACACACGACATTGCCAGTTCAAGAGCTTTCCATACGGACCGAGACTCGTAATCTCTGTGCAGGTTTGGATCTATAATCTTAGTAATATCTCCTCGGTTGAGCTCAAACCCAACCCATTGTGTTATGTGAGACCTTTCACGGGATTGATTATGTTGGAATGAGAAACTTATTAGAAATGGAGAAAGTGTTTAAGTGTTTGAAGAGAAGAGATTTTATGAAGAGGAAACTTTTTTATTTCTTGGTTGATTCTTGAAAACTTGGATGATACAAAATGAGAAGAGAGTGGAGGTATTTATAGCCTCCAAAATACAAAATATCTTACATATTTTATTCTTAAATCTAGATAATTCTACTAAAATATCTTGATATTTTTATTCTAATTATCTAGATAATTCTATGAAAATATCTAGATTTTTATCTTAAGGAGGTGGAAGATTTTTCTAGATAAATTCTAGAACTTGGGTCAAATTT
Organism: Moricandia arvensis; assembly: GCA_905132765.1. Classification (NCBI taxonomy): domain Eukaryota; kingdom Viridiplantae; phylum Streptophyta; class Magnoliopsida; order Brassicales; family Brassicaceae; genus Moricandia; species Moricandia arvensis. Next base: position 39,909 of record CAJHQP010005326.1, on the reverse strand, counting down.
GGGCTAACATGATTATTAGATTATTAGCCCAATGATTAACCCAAATCAAGTTTATGTTTCAACACCCTCCCTTAAACTTGATTTGGTTACTCCGAGTAAGCTCCTCATCTTGATAAAGTCTTCACGCTTGAGTGGTTTGGTGAAGATATCAGCTACTTGATCATTTGTCTTCACATACTCCAATTGCACATCCATCTTGGCAACACATTCTCGAATGTAGTGATAACGAGTATCAATGTGCTTACCTTGATCATGGAAGACTGGATTCTTCGCCAATGCTATTGCCGACTTGTTATCAACAAAGATCTTCGTTGGCTCCTCTTGTGGTAGGCTCAACTCCTTTAGCAAGTTTCGTAACCAAATAGCATGGCAAACACATGAAGTAGCCGCTACATACTCCGCTTCACAAGTAGAGAGGGTAACAATTGGTTGCTTCTTTGACATCCATGTGAAAGCGGTTTCTCCAATGAAAAATACGAAGCCACTTGTGCTTTTCCGGTCATCAACGTCTCCACCCCAGTCACTATCGCTATATCCAAAAAGCTTGTAATCGTCAGAGATAGAGTAATACAAGCCAAAGTTGATTGTACCTTTGATATAGCGTAAGATCCTCTTAGCTGCCTTGAAATGAGTTGTTGTTGGATGCTCCATATATCGACTCACAACTCCAACTGCGTGTAGGATGTCGGGCCTTGTGCAAGTTAGATAACGTAGACTTCCAACTAAGCTCTTAAAGAGTGTTGGATCAACACTCTCTCCTTCTTCTTCCTTTGATAACTTGACTCCACATTCCATTGGTGTGCAAACTGGATTTGAGTCTACCATCTTGAACTTCTTAAGCACTTCTTTAGCATATCCTTCTTGAGTGATGAAGATTCCATTTTCTTCTTGCTTTACTTCAATGCCAAGGTAGTATGACATTAATCCAATATCAGTCATCTCGAACTCCTTTGTCATCTCCATCTTGAAATCTTCAAACATAATCGGATTGGTGCCAGTGAATATCAAGTCATCCACATACAAGCATGCAATCAATATATCGTTGTTTTGGGTTTTGATATAAAGTGCATGCTCATATGGACACTTGATGAAGTCTTTCTCCTTGAAGTACTTATCAATCCGAGTGTTCCATGCTCTTGGTGCTTGCTTTAATCCATAAAGTGCCTTGTTCAGCCTCAAGACTTTGTCTTCTTCACCTTTGACTATGTAGCCTTGTGGTTGCTCAATGTAGACTTCTTCCTCAAGATCTACATTTAAGAAGGCAGATTTGACATCCATTTGATGTATCTTCCATCTCATTTGGGCTGCCAATGAAATGATTAGCCTAACTGTTTCTAAACGAGCAACTGGAGCAAATACCTCATCATAGTCGATTCCGGCTCTTTGACTATACCCTTTTGCCACCAGTCTCGCCTTGTATCTTTCAACTTCTCCTTTAGAGTTCTTCTTTGCCTTGTACACCCACTTCACACCTATTGCCTTATGCCCATTAGGAAGTGAAGCCAATTCCCATGTATCATTCTTTTGGATTGACTTGATTTCTTCATCCATTGCACTTTTCCATGACTTCTTTTCTTGAGCTTCTTCAAAGTTCATAGGCTCGCAATCCGCAAAAAGGCAAAATAAAGTGAGATTGTCTTGATTTTCGGTTACCTCATAAATGTCTTGTAGACTTCTAAAACGTGGAGTCCTTTCACTTGAGCTTTCATCCCCTTGAGAACTTGGTGTTGGTGAAGTTGGTGGTGTAGCTGGTTCTTCTCTTATTTGCTCCAAGTTCTCTTCTTCAAAAGATGGAAAGAAGTTGTAGTCTTCATTATTTGATCTCCAATCCCATTCTCCTTCTTCATCAAAGATGACATTCCGACTTATAATTGTCTTCTTTGTTTCAGGATTGTAGAGTTTGTAGCCTTTGGAGTTAGCATCATACCCAATGAAAATGTACTTCTCACTTTTGTCGTCTAGTTTGCTCCGCTTCTCGTCTGGAACGTGAGCGTGAGCAAGGCTTCCAAAGACTCTTAGGTGTGAGACACCGGGCTTCCTTCCACTCCAAGCTTCTTGTGGTGTCTTTCCAGAAACGCTCTTCGTTGGAGATCGGTTTGATATGTACACCGCACACGCGACTGCTTCTGCCCATAACTCCTTTGGTAGATTCTTACTCTTGAGCATGCTTCTTGCCATCTCAAGAATAGTCCTATTCTTTCTTTCCGCTACTCCATTTTGTTGAGGGGTTCTTGGCACCGTCAATTGTCTTCGGATACCATTATCTTCACAATACTTCAGAAATTCCTTGGACATAAATTCTCCTCCCCGATCGGATCTCATGGTCTTAATCACAAGACCACTTTCCTTCTCAACATGGGTTTTAAACCTTTTGAAATTTTCAAACACTTCTGATTTTTCTTTCAAAAAATAAACCCATGTCTTTCTTGAAAAATCATCAATAAAGAGAAGGAAGTAGTTACTCTTACCAAATGAGCTTGGTTTGATTGGGCCACATACATCTGTATGTATGAGCTCTAATGGTTTTCTTGCTCTTGTCTCCGACTCCTTTGGAAAACTCATTTTGAATTGCTTTCCAAGTAGGCACCCTTCACACACTTGATTTGGATGGTTGATACAAGGTAATCCTCTCACCATTTCTTTCTTAGAAAGTAGCTCTAACCCTCCAAAGTTGAGATGCCCAAACCGAAGATGCCAAAGCCATGACTCCTCCTTGTAGCACATCTTGAGACATCGTGCAATGTCATTTTGAATGTTTAGGATAAACATTCTATTTCTTGACATTGGTACTTTTGTGATGAGATTATTTGCATTATCTCTTAAAGTAAGGTTATTATCCTTTAGTCGAATATCATAACCTTTCTCCAAGAGTTGTCCTAGGCTCAAGATGTTGGTCTTCATGCTGGGGATGTAATAAACACTGGAAATGAATTGATGATCTCCATTCTTCAAGCGGATGAGAATATCACCTTTGCCTTTCACCTCCATCTTCGATTCGTCTCCCAAAGCCACATTGGTTTTCACCGATTCATCAAGCTCCACAAACATGTTTTTGTTCCCACACATGTGATTGCTAGCACCACTATCAAGGTACCATCTGCTAACTTCATTTGGCTCATCCTTCTTGTAAGCCATCAATAGCATATCTTCTTCATTACTCCTTTCTTCAACATAGTTGGACTTCTCTTCAACTGTATTGTTGTTTGGAGTTTTGCATTCAGAAGCATAATGTCCAAACTTTCCGCAACTATAGCATTTGACTTTTGATTTATCGTACCTTGATTTTGCATTTCCTCTTCCACGACCTCTTGATGAGCTCTCTCCTCTTTGGTTAAAGTTGTCTTCATATGGTCTCCAACCTCGTCCATTTACACCACGACCTCGTCCTCTGAAATGACCGCCACCACGTCTTGGATGATTTCGACTACTTTCTTCTTTGTGATCAATTCTCATCTTGAGAACTTGCTCAACAATATCCTCTTTCTTCTTCCTCTTTTCTTCATAAGCTTGTAGTGATCCAAGAAGTTGCTCCATCGTCATTGTCTCCAAGTCTTTTGTCTCTTCAATTACGGTAACAATATGCTCAAACTTTGAATCCAGCGATCTAAGAACTTTCTCCATTATTCTCACCTCATCTAACTTCTCACCATTTCTTTTTAGATTATTAGTAACCGTCAAGACTCTTGAGAAGTAATCTGATATGAGTTCACCTTCCTTCATTTGTAATGACTCAAATTCTCCTCGTAAAGTTTGTAGACGTACCTTCTTAACTTGTTCCGCTCCCTTGTAAGAGGTTTGAAGCTTCTCCCATGCTTCTTTAGACGTCTTTACTCCAGCAACCTTCTCAAATGTATCTTCATCTAAACCTTGATAGATTAGACAGAGAGCCTTCTTGTCTCTCTTTCTTGAATCTCTCAAACCATCTCTTTGAGCTTGAGATAAACCACCATCATTCTCTGGTTCAATGAAGCCTTTCTCAACTATCTCCCATACATCATGTGCTCCTAAGATAGCCATCATCCTTAAACTCCAATTGTCATAGTTGCTCTTTGTGAGCATTGGAACTTGGAAGGAAACACCACTACTTGCCATCTTCAAAATGATCGTGTAGCTCTGATACCACTTTGTTGGAATGAGAAACTTATTAGAAATGGAGAAAGTGTTTAAGTGTTTGAAGAGAAGAGATTTTATGAAGAGGAAACTTTTTTTATTTCTTGGTTGATTCTTGAAAACTTGGATGATACAAAATGAGAAGAGAGTGGAGGTATTTATAGCCTCCAAAATACAAAATATCTTACATATTTTATTCTTAAATCTAGATAATTCTACTAAAATATCTTGATATTTTTATTCTAATTATCTAGATAATTCTATGAAAATATCTAGATTTTTATCTTAAGGAGGTGGAAGATTTTTCTAGATAAATTCTAGAACTTGGGTCAAATTTGGGCTAACATGATTATTAGATTATTAGCCCAATGATTAACCCAAATCAAGTTTATGTTTCAACAGATTAATCACTGGTTGGTTTGTGATCATTTCCAATAACACAATTCCAAAACTGTACACATCGCTCTTCTCACCCAGCCGACTTGTACGGTAATACCTTCAAGGCACATCAAATGGTTATTACACTATTCAACAATTGAAGAAGAAAATAAAAACTTATTAGTAGCACATTGTAACTGTTCGCTAATGATACTTACTCTGGATCAAGATATCCAGGTGTACCAGCAACGACCGTTGAAACATGAGTTTCACCTCCAACAGGGAAAGATCTCGAAAGGCCAAAATCGGCGAGCTTAGCCTTTAACTGATGGTCCAGCAATATGTTTGTCGTTTTGATATCTCTATGTACAATTGGCGGTGTGCATCCAAAATGTAGATATTCCAAACCTATTCGAAGAGAGTGTTTCTATTGTTAATCCATCAGAAGAAAAGTTATTTTAATCTACTTCCATTGTTTGAGCTTAGTACTAACCTAGTGCTGCCTCCAGAGCTATCTGTAGCCGGCTGCCCCATTTGATAATGGATCCACCACGTTTTCCTGAATAGTTTATTCTTTAGAGCATCTCCATCAGTTAAGGACCTCTTATGGGTCCTTAATTTTTTTTCTTTTTTTTTTCGATTTTTAAAAAAAAAAAAAAAAAAATTAAAAACAACCAATTATGGGTCGTCCCGTGTCAGTGAGGTCCACAAAACAGTGTAAGGAACGGTCCTTAAATAGGGATTTTTAGGAGTGATCCTTAACAAAAGTGGTGGGGCCCACCACCACTTTTTGCTAAGGAACCCTCTTAAGGAGCATGGATGGACATGCTCTTAGATCCTTATGAACCTTGCAAGTTATAATTATCAGATCATAAAGTAATTCAGGTGTTTACCAGATAGATGTTGTTTTAAGTCTCCATTTGGCATAAACTCATAGATAAGAGCCAAATGGTCTCCTTCGTCGCAATATCCAACCAGGCTCACTAAATTTGTATGGTGAACTCGTAGAAGAAGATCAACCTAATCAACCATGGGAAAGAAAAAAACAAGCGATAACATTAGGGTATGAAGCTAAATGAAGATGACCATAATATATTTATAAAAGGATTATGCATATACCTCTGCCTTAAAATGCTTATAGCCTTGACTTGATGATTGAGAGAGTAATTTAACAGCTACATGCTCAGAAGCATTTAGAGTACCATGACACACGACACCAAAACCACCTTCACCTACCACTGTTTGGAAATTATTTGTCATTTTCATAACCTCTGGATAAGTAAACCTCCTCTTTTTCGTCTCAATTGATGGTTCAGATGAAGTAACATATGTATCATTCACTGTAGGCGTACTTGGTGGAAGTTGTACATCTATTCAGGAAACAAATAGGGATATTAGAAATAAGAAAAAAAAATCATTGAATTTCAGTAGTTTCTTGATTTGATGAGAGATCTCCTGAAAATTACCTTCAGAGGAGGTTGGCTTTTTCTTTTTGAGAACAAAAACAAGAACCAACACAACAATGAGTATGGCCACAGAAGCAACTGATGCAACAATTATCAGTGGAAATTTCTTCTTGGACTCTTTTGTGCATGTACCAGAGAGACAAAGCCTCGGGTTTCCTTCAACTCTGCAAGTAGAAGAGTGTTGTTCAAGACGTCAAATCACAAAAGGCAGTAATACCAGATGAATATTAAAAAGATTTGTGGGAATTAAAGTTTCTTACAGTAACTCTAGTCCATTTCTTTGAAGACCCTGAGGAAGGTGACCACTAAGATCGTTCCCTCGTAAGTTTCTATCAAAAGGAGTAATCATCATGCATAAAGACACATGACTCAAATAGAAAGTGAATAAGTAATAGAAAACATAGTGAGCAACTTACATGATCACCAACGATTTCATCTGGACTAGAAACTCAGGCACCACTCCAGTCAAGTGGTTATTTGACAAGTCTCTAAAGTTTAGATGCAAATTAAAGTAAATATCATATTGGTTTACTCCCATCCACACAACCACTATTTGATGCTTACAGTTTTTGTAGCTGTGTAAGGTTTTGAATAGCAGGAGCTATGGTCCCAGTTAACCCGCTTGAAGACAAGTTTCTGGTGATTCAAAAGCATGATTATTAACATTATCTACATACAAGTATGCATGTGTAATCTTACGACTTACAAGGACGTTATTCTTGGTGGTGTAGAAATATCAGTGTTGCTACAGTTCAAACCGTCCCATGCATACATATGAGGGACACAAGGATCTCCTTGCCATTTGATTCTACTCAATCCATACACAGCTTCGATATCTTTGATAGCAACCACTGATGTAAAATTTCAACATGAAAAGATTTAACATATATAATAAATTGATCTAACAAACCTTAGCTAAATAACATACCATCGTTTTCATTTGTTTCTGATTGTGGGAACTGAATAACCGTGTAGATCTCAAGAGCATTGAGTAGAGGAGGAAGAGTTGATCTCGAGGTTTTTACTAGCTCGTATCTGCATTTCCCTCCGTTGCAAGTCTCTGGAGAAGTATTCATGAAAGTATCAATTAGTAACTTTGAAGGAACAAAGGCTTCAACAGTAGCAGCTCCATTCCATAACACGTCAAACTCTCTAGTATCGTTGGCTTGTAAATCTTGTATCTCGGCGAAGTGGCTGTACAAGTAATACTCGTCGCCAGGATTAAATGGCGTCCAGGTGATTGTTAATGGCGCACTTGAATTAGATGGTGTAGCAGCTGATGCAAGCGCCTTCTTTGGTGGAGCATAATTGTTATCATTGCTCACTTCTAGGGTGGTGAAAATCTGAGTCCAACTATTCAAAAGCAAGTTATACCATCTACGATCATAAACATCATCCGGATACCTATTTGAAGCAAATTAAAGTATTAGTAGTACTGAACAAGTTAAACGAATATGGCTTCCACAACTGTTGAGGTTGACTTACCGTAGAAAGCCATCTGTCTTGTTGGCATACAACCTAATGAAAAGATTCAGGGAACCTGACTTAGTGTTGTAAGAGTCATAACCCAACGGCCGTAACTCCAAGGCTGAGATCAATGGTGTGGTTGTCCCTGTCTTAACAAGACATCTGCAATGAGTTTGATGTTTGGGCGTGAATTATCTCATGCACTGTACCATTCACAAACTCTTGCAAATCTATTGTTGCCCATGGATTAGGGCCTAGATGCAGATCAAACTGTGGGTAGGAGTTATGACCATCGTAGTTCCCATAAACAAACCTTGCCCTGATCAAATATTTTCTGTTTTTTTCAACACTTAGATTATAACAGTTGCGTATCCCTTCCGGAAAATATCTCAGCCTCGTGTATGGCTTCAGGTATTCACTCTCCAGATTGGCCTGGACTTTACCGGTTTTGCCACTCTGTATGAACTTTGCATCAGACGAAAACTGTAGTCCGGTTAATATCTCAGTATAAGGAGACAGTTCAGTCGCAGGTAACCCGCAATCCAAACTGATGAACCCTGACAGGAGACATGAACTGAAAAGAGTGAGAATCAAAAAATGTAAAATGATTAAGACACAAAGCATTACCTTGTTGATCTTGAGCTTGAACAAGACCAATAATGATAAAAGCTCCTATTACCAGCAACAAAGGACTATTCATAATTGCTAAGATGTCAAAACATAACCATGTCAAGAGTTTGAGAAAAAACTCTGTATATATAGATAAAGCCACATGGATAAGAAGTCAAGCCTCTGGCAACATGGCAAGATGTCCTGAGTCTGGAAATTTAAAAAAGAAATCAAGGTAACGAAAAGTAAATGTGTTTTCTATTGCAACTATATAAGTTGGCTAGGACATTGGCCTGCCAATACATCTGTTTATAGTTTTCTTGGTTAAAATATAGCAACTTGTTTTCCTCGAGAGAATCTTTCAATCACAGCTTGTTGTGTCAAGAATTTTTTTTTGAAAAAAAAGATTCACGATACCTTGTGTCCAACAGAAATAAGTCAAACAGCCACCTACGGCCGCGAGACCTCCCGTCGAGAGAAATTATTAGTGTTTTTTCAAGTATCGATCAGGCTGTGGCATGTGGCCATAGCTCATTAGAACTGTTCCAAACCATGTTGATAATCAAGCTTATTTACTGTTGAAAATTGAAAAAAAATTTATCTATGCAGTGCTCATCTATCAATCTGTACACACTCAGCTATTTACACACTTTTGAAATTTTCCATGTTCAACTGACCCCCTTCATTACAAGTGTGTCCAAAGAAAAAGAACAAAGAATATGATATTATTGATAAAAGAAATAAAATTAAAATGTTATCTTATGAAAACCATAATAATTTTAGTCAAAATCACTTGGCTGTTTTTCAAATTATGTTGTTTCCATATTGGTACGACAAATAGACAACACTCAAAACTATATTGCCCCAGGAAACGACCGAACTATCCAAGTTGATGTTCATTTATTGAGACACCATGCCTTGATTGGTATCCATCCTTGATTTTTCACAAGCAATACACTCTTTTAGCCCGATGATAACCTGAGACATGGTTGGTCGTTTTGAGGAAATAGGATCAGCGCATGACATTGCTAACTCAAGCGCTCTCCACGCAGAATTAGACTGATAAACCCCACCAAGGTTTGGATCCATAATCTCAGTTATATCACCTTGGTTAAGTGTAGAGCTAACCCATTCTACTATGTGATACTCTTTAGAGATAACGGGTTGGTTTGTGATCATCTCCAATAAAACGACCCCGTAACTATAGACATCACTCTTCTCAGCCAACCGACCTGTACGGTAATATCTGGAAGACAAGGAAATGGTAATACTCTGTAACCACTGATGAAGGAATATAATGATGCAGAGCCGCATGTGTGTGTATGTGAAAAATAGAGATACTTACTCGGGATCAAGGTATCCAATAGTACCAGCAATCACCGTTGACTCTTCAGATTCACCTCTACTTTGGAAAGATCTTGAGAGTCCAAAATCAGCTAGTTTGGCCTTGAAATTCTCATCCAACAATATGTTGGCAGTTTTGACATCTCTATGAACCATTGGTGGTGTGCATCCAATATGTAAGTACTCCAATTCTATGAAATGGAATTATTATCAACTGGTTGCTCTAACACAACTGAAACACTAACTTTCCCTTAACTTACTACAAACCTAGCGCTGTATCCAAAGCTATTTGTAGTCTGACACTCCAGTTGATGATGGATCTACCTCTTTTTCCTGTATTTTAGATCGTTAGATCCATTCATGTATTCAAGAGTTAATGCTACAAGTGAAATTCTTATGAAGTATAACCTGACAAGTGTTGTTTCAAGTCTCCATTGGGAAGAAACTCATAAACGAGGGCCAAGTGATCGCCTTCGTAGCAATACCCAACAAGGATCACCAAACTTGTATGGTGAACTTTCACAAGAAGATCAACCTAAGGTAAGACTCATGTCAAGAAAAAACTTGAAAGGCAAAACCATTGGTGATACTAGAAATACATCATTGTTTAGATGGGACAATTTCAGAAATATTAATACCTCTGCTTTGAATTCTTTATAACCTTGAGTTGAAGATTGAGAGATTACTTTAACAGCAACCTGATCAGAACCGTTTAAAGTACCATGATACACCATGCCGAATCCTCCTTTACCTAAAACTCTTTGGAAGTTATTTGTCATTTGTATGACCTCTGAATATGTGAATCTTCTGCTGTTTTTATTTGCAAACTTGAGCTTCATCCTTGACTTCCTCGGTTGACCTATATACATCAAAATAAGGATGTTATCATTTTATACTCTTCTTTTAATTCAAAAGAGCAACGGTTTTTAATTGATTTATCTTGCATATACCTTGTAAAATTGTTGACTTTTTATTTTTGAGTACAAGAAAAAGAACTAATATAGCCATGACAATGGCTGCAGAAGCAACTGATGCAACAACTGTTTTTTTCTTATGTGGTTTTATACATGAACCAGAGGAACAAAGCCTTGGATTTCCTTCAACGCTACGAGTATAAAAGGTTTTCCAGGACATTAGTAAATGCATGAAACAGGTTAAGGATAACGAGTTTATTATTCTATGTGGAGAGTTTCTTACAACAGCTGTAGTCCTTCCCTTTGAAGAGCTTGCGGAATTGAACCACTGAGATTGTTCCCGCTTAAGTTTCTGTTGAAAACAACCATGATCTGAGATGGGATTTGATAAGTATAAGAGAATATGCTGAGAGAAACGTACATGACCGATAACGATTTCATGTTGCCTAGAAAGTCCGGCACCCCTCCAGTCAAATTATTATTGGACAAGTCCCTAATGTTGAGAAAGTTTTTACAATTTATTCCAATCCATATGATACTAATATCTTCCCTTCAATTAAATATATTAATACTTACATCGTTTCTAGTTGCGTAAGATTTTGAAAGGCAGCAGCTATGGTTCCACTTAAACCACTTGAAGACAAGTTTCTAGTGAAATGTTCAAAACCACATTCAAAAGTGTTAACTATCACGATTACTGAGAGATCTTGAAGAGTGAGGTGCGCGCATGTGTACTAGTGAACTTATAATGACTTACAAAGTAGTGATTCTTGGGGGCATGTACATATCCGCGTTGTTGCAGTTTAAACTGTCCCACCTATATTGTTGAGGGACGCATGGATCACCTTGCCACCACAAATATTTATTTTGGTTCTTGTTATTCGGCCTTTAACATCAGCGCTACCACAATCACCAATTGCTTCTTCGTCGCCATTGTCTTTTCTTCCATAAACTCGATTATTTGGAAAATTCCTTCTTACTAATTTCTATTGTGCTAGTCTATTCTATAATTCGTAGTTATATAGTATAGTTTAATATTACAAAATATTATGTACTATTTTCACATTTTCACATTTTGCTATTTGGAATTAGGGTTTATATTTTTGTTTAGGATTTAGTGATAAGGGTTTAGTATATGGAAGGTGGGGGTTGAGGTTGGGATCAACATTAACTGTTTCTATGCAATAATAGAGATTTCATAATTTTACCAATATGTACTATTTTATTTATTTTTTTCCATTCTATCTGGATTTAGAGTTTATATTTGAATTTAAAGTTTATATTTTAATTTAAGTTTTTATATTTATGAGTTAGGATAATGTTTATTATGTAGGGGTTGAGATTAGATTAATGTGCATATAGGTTATAAATTACATAATATGTACTTCTCGATCATATACTGAAGTATACAATACTATTTAAACGTTTACTATTCTATAGTATGCTGATGTGGTTTCATTCAGTCATGTGATTATAGTATATATTTGGATTTGAGTTTAGTAATTAGGATGTAGGATTTAGTATTTAAGAGTTAGAATCAGAGTAGTGCTTAGTATTTCGAGATTGTGGATTTGGTTTGAGTACTATTTTGACGAAATAGAATAGAACAATCAATGCATATATATATGGTTATTATGTATGTAACGTGGCTGACTTATATTCCTTCAGAAATCAACATATCGCAGTAAATGGTGGCCATACATGTTTACAAGAACGTCATCTCTACATCTCTCATTCACCGGATATTTGTACTAAATAGGGATAAAACCGGATAAAATCAAACATAATTGTTAGTTTCTTCATTATGTCAAAATCATTGTTATGCACTTAATTTTCTTCTCAATCTTAGTCATTTCGCAAATTCTCCCTATTATAAATAGGGCTTTTTGCAAATTTGACTCAAAACTCAAAGTTAAATGCAAAACTAACCCCTCCTTCTCTTTTATTTTTCTTTTGTCATATTCATCCCACATGTTCACATTATTTACAAAATTGCCATTAATTTTTTTTTTCGAAATAGCTTTTTTTACTCTGTCAACCATGTCATCTTCAAGTATTTACAAGATTGCCATTGCCATCAATATCCCAACCACCATGAACAACCAATTTGAAGCTCTTAATGCATCTAAAATCGATTTACACACTCTCTTTCTCAGTTGTTATGAACTAAAAACAACATCTCTTTCACTTTGTCTCCAAATTCATCCAAAAAACTCAAGCTTTTGATTGCAAAAAATTTATGGTTAATAGAGCTATTCAAGCATACTATTCTTGGTGGGTTACCTTCGTTTCAAGTTCTGGGTGGTTGTAGAAAACTGTGTGTGCTAAGGAAGTCATCTCACTAGTTTATGGTATTAAATTGAAAATTTTCCAGATCTGTTCGCGTAGAAGACTTACATGTAAGTTGTCTGGCTGTAGAAGACTTACTTGTAAGTCTTCTGGTCAAGACGACTTAAAAATAAGTTGTCTGGAAGACTCAGACAACTTACTGATAAGTCTTCTATCTGGACGACTTACTGGTAAGTCTTCTATCTGGACGACTTACTGGTAAGTCTTCTATCTGGACGACTTACTGGTAAGTCTTCTATCTGGACGACTTACTGGTAAGTCTTCTATCTGGACGACTTACAAGTAAGTCGTCTATCTTCTGGACGACTTACAAATAAGTCTTCTATCTGGACGACTTACAAGTAAGTCGTCTGGATAAGTCATTTTTGCAATTGATTTTAAATGGGACGACTTACAAGTAAGTCTTCCCAGACGACTTACTTGTAAGTCGTCCCATTTAAAAGTCAATTGCAAAAATGACCTATCCAGACGACTTACTTGTAAGTCGTCCAGATAGAAGACTTATTGTAAGTCGTCCAGAATATAGACGACTTACTTGTAAGTCGTCCAGACAACTTACCAGTAAGTCGTCCAGATAGAAGACTTACTTGTAAGTCGTCCAGAAGATAGACGACTTACATGTAAGTCGTCCAGAAGATAGACGACTTACAAGTAAGTCGTCCAGAAGACTTAATATACTTAGGGGAAAACCAAAATATTTTTAGCGGGGAAACTAAAATATTTAAGCGGGAATATTAGGATGACTTACATGTAAGTCGTCCAGAAGATAGACGACTTACAAGTAAGTCGTCCAGAAGACTTAATATACTTAGAGGGAAACCAAAATATTTTTAGCGGGAAACTAAAATATTTAAGCAGGAATATTTAAACTCACTATTTTCACTCATATATGCTGAAAAAAATTTAACTTTTGTTTATATTAATTTATATATCTTAAAACATATGTTAATTACATGATTTCAATTTTTCACTTATCAAAATATTTTTTTAAATTAATATATTTTAAGAAGAACTATACTAGACAACTTTCAAGTAAGTCTTCCAGAAGACTTACTTGAAAGTCGTCTGGACAGAAGACTTGCGAGGGTTAGAAACGTAAAACAAAATTTGTTTTTCTTGTTTGTTCACAAGGGGCTGGTTGTAATTTCAATAGCCTTTTTGGTTACTTTTGCATTTGATTCAAGTTTGGGTTTACTTTTGCATTTCAAATCAAGTTTTGAGTCATTTTTGGCAATTTTCCCTTATAAATATGTCAGAAAAATCAGAATATATAAAAAAATATCTTCACAATCTATAAATGTGTATAAAATCATTTAACTTAGCATATCAATAATATTTTTTGAGAATTTGTCAGAAAAAAATTATAATCATCAACAAGATGTTTCTTTTTTTTGTCAGCCATCAGCAAGATATTGTCAAATATATTTTTATCATTAAAATATATATCCAGTTAATTTAAAAATAATGGAAAACGGATCTAACTAGACAAACTATACTATTTTGATTATCATATATGTTTTGTGCTAAAAAAGATTCTCATATATGTTCATTTATATAGAATTTTGGATAAATTTACGAAATTAATAATAATTAACAAATTAAATATGCTATATACGAATTATATACAAATTGTCGGATCTATCTGTTTTACCACGAGTCTATGTCGGATATGAAAACACTACTTCAAATTCAAATATTATAATATATCAACTTTAAAATTATAGTATTTTGAAAACGCAGATGAATATGCAACACATGTAGGTTCTTCAAATCCTAAAGAGTCATCCTATCTAGCTACAGGAACATCCCAGTGTCAAGGAGCACGGTCACTTCAGCCGAGCTATGAGCGTCCATCCTGCCTCTACTCATACTTCTCCTCGATTTTTCAGAGGCAAGACACTCCTTCAGTTCCACAACAACCTGAGACATGCTTGGGCGTCTTTTGGAAGAAGGATTTGCACATGACATTGCCAATTCAAGAATTCTCCATGCAGAATCAGAGTCGTAGTCTCCTTGAAGGTTTGGATCCATGATACTCCTAATATCTCCGCTATTTACCTCAACCCAACCCATTCTATTATGTGAGACTTTTCACGGGATTGGTCAATCACAGGTTGGTTTGTGATCATCTCCAATAACACAATCCCGAAGCTGTACACATCGCTCTTCTCGTAAACCGATTTGTACGGTTATATCTGCAAGGAAATGAAAATGGTATACTATTATCTAACCATTTTATTCAACCATTGAAGATGAAAAAAAAAAACATTTTCCAGCATGTTGTGATGTTAAATAACAATCCTTACTCGGGATCAAGGTATCCAGGAGTACCAGCAATCATCGTTGAAAGATGAGTCTCAGGGAAAGATTTTGACAGCCCAAATCAGCAAGCATGGCCTTAAACTGATCGTCCAACAATATATTTTGGTTTTGACATCTCTATGAATTATTGGTGGTATGCACCCAATGTGTAAGTACTCCAAACCTAAAGAATGGATTCATTTGTATAGTCTGAAAAATAGAAGGAAGATTTTTTTTGGGATCAATGGCTTAGCTTAGAACAAACCTGATGCAGCTTCCACAGCTATTCGTAGCCGAATACCCCAATTGATGATGGATCTTCCTCCTTTCCCTGTATGTTAAATAGTTAGATCCATTTATATAATGGTTTCACGAGCTATTGTTACGTATGAAAATCTTATTTTTAAGATTACCAGACAGATGTTGTCTTAAGTCCCCATTGGGCACAAACTCGTATATCAGAGCCAAGTGATCTCCTTCATTACAATATCCTACCAGGTTTACCAAATTTATGTGATGAACTCTCATAAGAAGATCAACCTAATCATCCAATAAAACTCCATAAGCTTATGATGTTAAGTATGTTCACAAACTTTTCGAGAAAGAAAATTAAGGTATGCATACTTCTGCCTTGAATTGTCTATAGCCTTGAGTTGATGATTGAGAAAGGAGTTTAACAGCTACTTGTTCATAACCATTTAGAGTACCATGGTAGACAATACCAAATCCTCCTTCCCCAACAACCCTTTGGAAGTTGTTTGTCATATTAATGACCTCTGAATATGTAAAACTTCTCTTATTGGTTTGGATTGATGAAACAGATGAATTTGCATACGTAACATTCACAGACGATATACTAGGCGGTTGTTGTTGAGCTGTGGATAAGAATTTCTTTAGGGGATTAAAACTAAAATTTAGTCCGAATTGTTTTATTGGAAGTTACCTCCAACAATTGGAGGCTTTTTCTTCCTTAAAACAATAGTAAGTACCAAAACAGCAATGATAATGGCCACAGATGCGACTGATGCCACAATTGCCACTGGAAATGGCTTGGGTTTAGGAGGTAGGCATGAACCAGAGAGACAAAGTCTTGGGTTCCCTTGAAAACTACCAAAAAAAAAGACAAAGTTTCATTTCAGACATAGTTACACAAATGGGTTCTGGACAATAACTGGAATTTTGTAAAGTTTTAGGTGAGAAGTTTCTCACTATAACTCCAGTCCTTTGAAGTGCCTGAGGAATCAAACCACTAAGAGCATATGCAACAGGGGTCCTTAAGGGGGAATCCTTGAAAAAAATAATAATTAAATAATTAGTAGACCTCAATAGTTAAGAATTCAATCCTTAAAGTCCTTTCTCAAGGACTGATTTTTAAGAAGTCCTTACACTGTTTGCGGGTCCCCGCGACACGTGGCGACCCGTGATTAATTGATATTTTTTTTTTAATTTTTTTTTATAATCTGAAAAAAAAAAGTGAATAGTTAAGGACTATCCGTTAGATCCTTACCGTTGCATATGCTCTAAGAGCATGCGCAGTGGTTCCTTTTACTAAGAGTTTCTGATGATAAAAAGTAATATAAAAATCAAAAGCATGAGAGAGAAGCTAGGAACATGGAGAAACGTCTTGGGAAGAAGAGACTCTTCACCTTTCTGAAGAACTTTTTTCTACACGTGTTCATCCAGCAAATTTTAATATTTTATGCTTTAATTATTAAACTGCCTCATGTTAAAATATTACTCCCCTACCATTTAATTTTACATATTTTCTAGATAAAAACACAATTATCTATACACCTAACCACATTTCAACCAATAGAAAAATAGAATAACAGATAAAACTAATAAATTTTGCATTGAAATTATAAAACGACACTTATTTTGAAACGAAAAAATTTCCCTACAACGACAACTAAATCGAAACGGAGGTAGTATTAAACTTGTTATTGAGAGACTCAAATGAAGAAACCATTGCTAATGGTGCTCTAAGATTGTTCCTGCTTATGTTTCTGTTTTTTTTTCAGAAAAAAAAAGAGGAACAAACTTTGGACATAGATATATAAATGAAATTGAATTGAGGTGGAAGTTGAAAATTATTACCATAATATGTAAAGAGAAGCTTACATGAACACCAAAGACTTCATGTTGCCTAAAAACTCTGGCACCTCTCCACTCAAATTATTATTGGACAGGTCCCTAATGTTTTCAAGATTGTTAATAACAATAAAAGAAAATTGAAACCATATAATAATTTTCCGCCTGAACACACTTACAGAGTTTCTAGTAACGTAAGATTCTGAATGCTATCCGTAATGGTTCCAGTTAGACCACTTGAAGACATGTTTCTGGTGATATGTCCAAAAATACATTGAAAAGTATAAATGTTCTTTGATCACGACTACTAGCAGATATTAAAGAGCGTTTGCACTAGTGAACTTATAACTTACAAATTAGTGATTCTTGGTGGTGTAGACTTATCTGTGGTGCTGCAGTTTAAGCCGTCCCACATAAACTCTTGAGGGACGCATGGATCTCCTTGCCAGCTGATTCTACTTATTCCATATATGGTTTTGATGTTTTGGACAGCAATCACTGACATTATTAATATTTTTTAAAGTTAATATATAAAATGATTTGACGACTCTATATTGGTTTATACTCATTTTTTTTTTTTAACGAAACATACAAGAAAAGTTTTGACCTTATCTACATAACGTACCGTCAGTTTCATTTGTTTCAGACTGAGGAAAATAGATAACTGTGAAGACCTCAAGAGCATTAACCAGAGGTGGAAGAGTTGATCGGTTGGTTCTCGTCAGCTGAAAACTGCCTTCCCCTTCTTTGCAGCTTTCTCCCCACCGACTGAAGACAGTATATGCATTAAATTTTGGAGGAGCTAGAGGGCCAAAATAATATTCTCCACACCAACTCATGTTGAACTCCCTGGTATCGTTGGTTCGCAACTCTTGGATCTCAGTGAAGTGTGTATACAAGTAATATTGGTTATCAACATTAATCGAAATCCATTTGATCGTCAGAGGGGCATCAGAATCAGTAGGTGTTGCAGCAGTTGTGAGTGCGGCTTCTGGTGGAACATAAACATTGTTTAAATTGTTCACTTGGAGAGTGCTGGAAATCTGGGTCCATTCGTTCCTGAAGGACGAAACCCATACGCGATCATAGACATCGCCCGGGTACCTGAAGATGGGTTTTGGAAGTGGAATCAATAATCAAATGGGAATATATCTTTCTCAACTGTAAGAGCAAGATTATAGCTAGTCCTTAGACGGAGGTCATTAGGAACAGTTAAGAACATGTTTCTTAATTTTTAACTGAAAAAATTAAGGACTCTTGTCTAACAGTTAGTAAATTTTGTTACATAACATAAGAGAAAGAAGAAAAACTTTCAATTGAAGTTGAGGTACCTTATGAAATTGTTTGACACTCTAAAACAATTCCGAGAGAAAAGTTTGAGGGAACCAGAATCAGTGATATAACTATCACTTCCCATTGGCCGTATCTCCAAGGTGGATATGAAGGGAATAGTCTTCCCTGTCTTAACCAGACAAATCTGCAACGAGTTTGATATTGGAATGTGCAACAACTCGGCCCGTAAACCGTTCACTTGTCCTCGCAAATCTATCGTGTCCCATAGGTTAGGTCCAAGATACAGATCAAAATCGGGGTTAATATCAAAACCATCATAATTTGCATAAATAAAGAAAGCCCTTATCAAATAATTCCTGCCCTTCTCCACACTTAGATTGTAACAGTTTCTTGTTCCATTTGGAAAATATCTCAGCGTTCTGTATGGCTTCAAGAAGTCGCTCTCTGAGCTTGCTTGGATTCGACCATTTTCTCCGCTCTGTATGAAATTTTCGTCTGAAGAGAACAACAGTCTAGTATGAGCCTCGGTATAAGGAGACAGTTCATTTGCAGGTAGCCCGCAATCCAAACTAATGAACCCTGTTAACAGACATGGTAAACATTAACCACTAACACCAGTGGACTGATGCTGTACAACATTTGTCATGAAGGAAGGATGTATATTGAACATAAAAATTATCATATACCTTTTTGGTCTTGAGCTTGACCAATATTAAAGATGGCTGAAGTTATCAGCACCAACAAAATCCCAAACAAACTCTCCATATTCTCTCTCAACTACTAATGAAAAACCAAGAAACTAGTGTATATGGTGTGGAAGATAAACAACAAATAAATAAGCCGTAATATCCCGATTTATGATCCTGATTTTTGGTATGTAGTGATGTATGTAAAGATGTTTAAAGAAATTGATTTGGATATTACATGTATCACCAAAATGTATTTATCTTTTTAATCACTTATTTAGAAATAAAACTTTTTAGTTAATTGTGTTTAAACTCGAATATTAGAAGGATGAATGAACTACCCAGATGAGATTTGTGATACTATACGAGTGATATTCAAACACAGAAAAAAAATTATGTGATAATTATTGGATCAATATACAAGTCTTTCCAAAGTTAACACACTATCGGTCACACGGATAGGACCATAGGTTGAATAAGCGGACGTAGAAGTCATTAGCCGTGGACAGCCATGATGTTACATAAGCAAACCCAAATCATACACTAAATGGAAGACTTGGCAAGTCAATGTGTTTTCTTCACCATGCAGGACGGTAGAAGAAAGACTCCTTGGAGTGAATTGTGAAATCGATAAAATGTGTTTTCTAGTGCAGCTGCCCCAAGGGAAACGGAAGAGGCATAAGAAGACAAGAATGTTTTAACATCACTGTATGGAAAGTAAATAGAGCAGACCAAGTAGCACGTTAAGAAATAAAATCTTAACTAAATGAGAATCAATTATCTAAGCTAATTCCAAGATGAATTCCTTTCTTTTATTTATAGAACGGCTCTCATTAATTTGAATCATATGTTCAAGCCATAATTGATGTATCCAAAATAGTAATCATCTAAATAACATTCACAGCATGGCACTCAAGAGTCAACACAACACATATTCATTGTTCATTAGTAAACAAAAACAATCACAAAACAAACATAGAATATGCTACATGTCAATGATCGACGCAAATTGACTAGTACTATGAATTTTTTTTACATGTGACTTGCAGCAGATATCTCAAACTATCTCGCCACCTCAGGAAACATCCCAGTGTGAATGAGCATGCTCACTTTAGCGGGACTATGAGAGTCCATCCTGCCTCTCCTCATATTTCTCCTCGAGTTTTCAGACCCAAGACACTCCTTTAATTCCACAACAACCTGAGACATGCTTGGACGTTTTGTGGAAGAAGGATTTGCACATGAAATTGCCAATTCAAGAACTCTCCAGGCAGAATGAGAGTCGTAGTCTCCTTGAAATTTTGGATCCATGATAGTCCTAATATCTCCACTAGTTAGCTCAAACCCAACCCATTGTGTTATGTGAGACTTTCCACGGGATTGGTCAATCACGGGTTGGTTTGTTATCATCTCCAATAACACTATCCCAAAACTGTACACATCGCTCTTCTCGGTCAGGCGATTTGTACGGTAATATCTGCAAAGAAAAAAGAAGTAATATGGTATTATTGACATGTCTTCTTCAACCATTGAAGAAGAAAAAGAAAACATCCACATTGTGATAGTAACTAACAATACTTACTCAGGATCAAGGTATCCAGGGGTGCCAGCAATCATCGTCGAAACATGAGACTCACCTCCAACTGGGAAAGATCTCGACAGTCCAAAATCAGCAAGCCTGGCCTTGAACTGCTCGTCCAACAATATGTTAGTAGTTTTTAAATCTCTATGAACCATTGCTGGTATACACCCAGTGTGTAAGTACTCCAAACCTGTGGAATGGATTCATCTATCATTGCTTAAAAAATGGAAGAAATAATTAATTCATTGTTTATGGAAGTGTAGACAAACCTGAGGCAGCCTCCAAGGCTATACATAGTCGAATATCCCAGTTGATAATGGATCTACCTCCTTTTCCTGTATCTCAAATACAAAGATCCGTTTATATAATGGTTTCATGAGCTATTGTTACATATGAAATTTATTTTTACCGGATAGATGTTGTCTTAAGTCTCCATTAGGCACAAACTCGTATATCAAAGCCAAGTGATCTCCTTCATTACAGTATTCTACCAAGTTTACCAAATTTGTGTGGTGAACTCTCATTTCGAAGATCAACCTAATCATCCATAGAGAAAACACACATGTAATCCATAAGCTTAGGACCCGATGGATACTCATGAACTTTCAAGAAAAGAAAAAAGTAGGTATTCATACTTCTGCCTTGAATTGCTTATAGCCTTGTGTTGATGATTGAGAAAGAAGTTTAACAGCTACTTGTTTATTAACATTTAGAGTACCGTGATAGACAATACCAAATCCTCCTTCCCCAACAACTCTTTGAAGGTTATTTGTCATATTAATGAATCAGAGAGACAAAGTCTTGGGTTTGGGAGGTAGGCATGAATCAGAGAGACAAAGTCTTGGGTTCCCTTGATGTCTACAGGAAGGCAATGTTTTGTTTCAAGACGTTAGTTACACAAATAACTGAGATATAATCAAAATCGGCATCATAAGTTTCTCACTATAACAGTCCTTTCCTCTGAAGAGCCTGAGGAATCAAACCACTAAGATCGTTCGCTTAAGTTTCTGTTCAAAATAAAAGTTAATAATGTAACAAGAACAAACTACGGACATGAGTTAGGTTGAATCTGAAAAGCATTACAAAAATATTATGTAGAAAAGAGAGACTTACATGAACACCAATGATTTCATGGCACTTCTCCAGTCAAATTATTATTACACAAGTCCCAAGTGTGTTTCAAGATTTGGGTAAAAAATTAGAATTCATCTCGATATATTTATATATCCTTCTATCAAAGCTGAACATAATTACAGAGTTTCTAGTTGCGTAAGATTCTGAATGTAAGCCGTTATGGTTCCAGTTAGACCACTCGAAGACAAGTTTCTGGTGATACGTCCAAAAACACATTCAAATCCAAAATGTTAAAGATCACTATCACTAACAGATCTTGAAGAACGCACTTGACTATTGACCTTTATGACTTACAAATAAGTGACTCTTGGTGGCGTAGAAATATCCATGTTGCTGCAGTTTAAGGCTTTAAGCCATCCCACGTAATCCGTTGAGGGATGCATGGATCTCCCCCTGCCAGCTGATTCTACTTATTCCATAGGTCGTTTTGATGTTTTTCATAGAGATGTGGATCAATGGATATGGATTCGATTCTCAAAAAAACTGAAGTTGTATTAGCTTAATAAGTAAATGGATATGGATTCAAATACTGTTGTGGAAACACAAATAACAGAGCCAAAGGAATACAAAAAGACAAGTTGACTTGTCCTAAAAGTCATCTGTCCTTTTGTAAATAGTGGGAAGATTGTTTTTGGGCCGATATTGGATGGCCCATTAGTCACATAACTCTCTGATCCATAACAAATATCAGATCCAAAACCTATCATCTATCGCAGTGACTAACCTGTCGTCACTTACATCGTCAACGCGAATCAGTCACCAGAAGTTTAGCGAAAAAGAGAGAAGAGAGATGAGGTTGTTCGATCCATGGCCAGTGTTCTTCAAGAGGGAATGGAAACGTTGTTGGCCGTTTCTCACCGGATTCGCCGTTACCGGCGTCCTCATCACCAAGCTCACCGCTGGATTCACCGGTAAGTCTTTTCAGATCTGACCGATCTTCTATCTAAATAGCAGAACCAATCCTTAACTGAACCGTGGATTCAGATCGGATATAATCGCGACTTTCTGTTATATGTACTGTGTATCTCGTGATTGATGGTTGAATCGGTGGCTGTGGAAACCCTAATTTATTTGATTGATTTTTGCAGAGGAAGACGCCAAGAACTCCAAGTTCGTCCAACAACACAGGCGGTAATGTCTTAGTCTCTCGATCAATCATGTTAATGTTTATTGAATTGCATCTCTTTGTTGTATGAAGTGATTATCAAACATAATGTGTTTAACTAGCATTTTGTCCCAAAAGTCGATGCCTGAGGTTCGATTTCCGATTTAGTTCTGTAAATATGGGTTTTGCTTGATGCATTATGAACCATACATGAATTTTTCCAGCTTCCTTCAGACTATCTACAGGTTTTTGCTAAATGCTAATTATTCTCTGCACTTGCTTTCAGGTGATCTACTGATGTGAAAATGAAGAATCTGAGAAAGAGGAAGTCCTTATAAAAACTATTGCTGAAGAGTGCTTCTGCTTTCAAACTCATTCCAATAACATAGAAGAGAGGATTCTTGATACTTTTCATCTCTCTTTTATTATTTTTCACAACTCTTGAAACAGTGCAAATCCTACTTTTTGTTGATTCAATCTTTGTTTGAAATGGATTTGATTCCTCATTTTCTTTTGGTGTTCCCATACATTTAAATAAAGCCTTACAGTCCTGTATCATTGAATCCACTAACAACAAGCCTTTTGGTTCCTGGCTACACATTCCTGGTTTAATTGAAAACTTAGAAGAGACAATTCTAGATACTGTCAATCTCTCTTAATTACCATCATTAGCGACAGTGACCTCATTACAATAGTTAACTAAACAAGCAAGTGTGATAGGAACCATGGCATTAACTAGTTTGCGACAAAGCTAACGAACCGACTCCAAGATTTCTGCAATGGTCGTGCTTTGAAGAGACGCACGCAACAGAGAGAGAAAGGGCTTGAGCTTATTCACCAAACCCTTTAACAAATCCCCACGAGTGACTTTCAGTGCCGTTTCCACCACAAAATGTCCGTACACACTCCTCGCCAGCCTCATCAACTCCTCTCCTTCGCACTCCAAAAGCTCAGCCACCACCAAAACCCCTGTCTCCTCCCTCTCCAAAAGCTTCTCCACGATGAATCTTCCACTCTCCGTAAACGAGAGCTCAACGTAATGGCCACGGAGGCTAACCGCAATGTTAAGCGTGCTATGCAAGCTACAATGTCTAAGCACGTTTTGGACCACAACCTTCCCATAAGCATCGCTGCATACCAAGAGAGCGTTGGACGCGAGTTCATCAAAGAGGGGGACAGTGCAGTAGAGAAACGCCACGTCACTTATGATTGTATTGAGCGCGATGCTGCCGTATTGGTCACACGCCAGGGGAACCGCGTGGTCGACCATTTGGTCTCGCATTGCCATTTTCTTCTCGTGGCTGCACACTACTCGCATTCCTCGAATGGCGACCTGGGACGCGTGCTCGTCCCTCATGACGTGGCGGAAGTGGCGCAGGATAGCGGCGCAGAATAAGTTGTCGGCGTCGTGTGATATTCCGAGGAGTCTCTGTAGGCGGATGGAGCCGTTCTTGGTTCTTGCGATCTCCAAGAAGTAGTGATCATCGGAGTTTGACGTCAGCAACGAGACCATCCTCAGAAACTCGCTTCGGTTTAACTTTGAGATCACTTCTTGAAACATAGCTTCGTCTTCGTCTTCGCTGCTAGTCATGAAGTTGGTCAGGGATCGCATACACGTCTCGGTTTCTTGAGGAGTTAAGGAGGTGGAGCGAAGTGAGTTGAGTAAAGATTGGGTCTTTTCATCGGTTTCTCTTGGTGGAGGAGTAACGGTGGGAGTTTCACGTGGAGGAGGAGGAGGAACCGTCTGGTTCTCTTGTTCTCTTGCGGCGGCAAGACGGTGAGTGTGAAAAGCACGTAGCATGTCCATATACCTCGAAAAGGAATCGTCGCCGTTTGCCATTTGTATACGTTAAGTCTACGTAATTGTTAAAGTTTTGTGGAGTGATATGCCTATATATAGGAAAGTATTTATATATACACCTTTTAAGTTTTTAATGTTTTAGTGTTATCTTAAGTCCATTTCTTTCAGCTTTCTTAGAGTTTTTGTCCTAGTGTAAGTGTCATCAGGTGTTAATTCATGATTGGGTAGCTGATTCTCTTCTAGAGCCTATAGAAAAGATGTTGTATGAAGTGGAAATAACAACTTAACTAATAACGTCTTGGCGAACATTTTATCCCAAGTCATAAGCATGTTTGCTATATATCTCTCCTATGCATATCTGTTATGTGTGGTATTGCTTAGTTTAGCCGTAAATGAATTTTTTCACTTCATTCAGATGAAGGTAGAGTGTTTGATCCAGAACACTAACTAT
Organism: Moricandia arvensis; assembly: GCA_905132765.1. NCBI lineage: Eukaryota > Viridiplantae > Streptophyta > Magnoliopsida > Brassicales > Brassicaceae > Moricandia > Moricandia arvensis. Next base: position 14,828 of record CAJHQP010005326.1, on the reverse strand, counting down.
CCTCCGCACCTTTTCAAGGTTGTTTTGAATTTTCAGCTGACATGTAGAAGCTGAGAAGGCAAAGCGTCCTTATGGAAACTGATGTGAGTGCTTCAGCTTTTAACCCTATTCTTATAACATAAAAGAGAGAACACTAGATGCTATTGACCTCTGGTTAGCTTCTTCACTGTGTTTTTACAACTCTTGAACAGTGCAAGTTCTGTTATGTGGGACTCAACTCTAGTACGTTTGTATAAGTATTCAGGTGAATAACTGAATCAAAACTGGATACTTAAACAGAAACATGATTACTTAACTGAAAACTTGTATTGGTCAAACCATAGATTTCAGTAAGCGCGCAAGGATTGTTTACATCAGTAGTGACAACCACCAACCATAAAATCGAGACTTTCAAGCATGCATCATAGCATAGTAACATGAACCAAATCTAAACCCTAAAATAGATAAACATAGTTAACTAGTTTGACACAAAGTTAACAAACCGACTCAATGATTGCTGCAATAGTAGTGCTTCCACGAGACCTACTCAAGAGATATCGATAAGGCATGAGCTTACGCACCAAACCCCAAAACAGATAAGCCCCAATCACATCCTCCTCCTCTTGCGTGACTCTCAGTGCCTTGACCACCACGAAATGCCCATACTCACCTCTAGCCAGCCTCAGCAACCTGTCTCCTTCACACTCCAAAAGCTCTTTCCACCACAAGAACCATAGACTCCTCCGTCTCCAAAAGCTTCTCCACGATGTAGCTTCCACACTTGTTAAACGACAGCTCAACGAAATGGCCAATGAGACTAACCGCAATGTTATACGTGCAACGCAAGTCATTCAGTTTAAGCACGTGCTGGACCACATAGTTCCCTGTCGCATCGTTGCTTAGCCAGAGCGCGTTGTGCGCGACAATGTCCAAGAGCTGGTTCCTGTAGAAAGGATGGTCCGAGTCGGTTATGATCTCGTTGAGGGCGATGCAGCCGTGTTTGTCACAGGCTAGTTGAAGCGCGTGGGGGAGAATGAGCATCTCGTACATGAACTCTTTCTTCTTGTCGTCAAAAACTTGCATCCCACGTACCGCCACGTAAGACGCATACTTGTCTGTCATGACGTGGAGGAAGCGGTGCAAGATGGCGGCGAAGAATAGGTTATCCACGTCATGTGATTTTCCGAGGAGTCTCTGTAGCCGGTAAGAGCCGTTCTTGTTTCTTGCGATCTCCAAGAAGTAGTCTGGATCTGACGTCAGCAAATACGCCATGTCTTGAAGCTCTCTTTTGCCTAGCTTCGAGATCATCGCGTTGAACCTAGCAATGCTATCTTCTTCGTTGCTGTTAGTCATGAGGTTGAACATCGAGTGCAAACGAGACTCCAGGTAGTGAGGAGTTATGAATACGCCGGGGAATGAGTTGTGTGGAGGTTGAGGGTCGTATCTTGGATGAGGAATGGTGAAGAGGATGCCACGTGGAGGAGGAGGAGGAACCGCCGGAGTCATAGGTAGTGTTGCGGAGGTGAAAGGTGGATGTTGTAATTGTAAAGAAGTGAGTAGTGCAGACATGGAGAAGGAAATCATCAGCGTTTGCCATATGCGCTGATTCTAAAGAATGAGATTAATCTTGTGAGTGAAAATAATCATGAGATGTGTGGAGTAGGAGATTCGTATTTATAGGTACATTTGTTTCGTATTCCAATTATATTTATGTAAATCATGATCTCATGAAAGAATATTCTAAAAGGAATACATGTACACTTCTTTCATGGGTTGAACTTGAAAGAAAGAAACATTAGAATACAAGAACATTTTGCATGCAACTTCTGAGATTGTTATTACAAGCCAAGATCTTTTTTGAGTTGAGCTAGGGTTGATTCTATCTCATCAATATTCACTTCTATACTGTTCTTCGTGTCCGTTGAGGAGCTTTCGTTAAAATCAAATCTCTCCTTTTTTGCTTTGTCCATCACTGTCTTCATCGCTTATGTTAAGTTCTTTCTCAAGAAACTCCACAAACTCTTCCCCAATTTCCTGAGAACAAAATGTCAAGTTAACATGAGAGTCATCAACAGGAGCCTTTACCGTTAAACAAAGGGAAGATCAAAGCTTTGACAGATGCCTTAATTTGATAGTATTATAGGGCTTACCGCTAGTTCCTCCCAAAGACTATTCGGTGTTCCTTGTGAGGAGGACGCACTAGCTTCCCAGTTCTTGAACTCTTCTTCCAGATCTTTGAAGAAATCCCCTGCCATTATTACCACATAGAGTGAGTGAGCTTCTAAAATGAATAATTAACTACAAATCTCCTGTGCATTCTAGACGTGGTCACAGGTTGCGTCTAACCTATTGTTATTTGAACATCCCTCACGATTTCACCTGCATGATAAATTGTGCTGTGCAATAAGATCACACTGACAACTCAACCAACCTAACTCCCTACCCCCAAATACTTCTAACCACAAACATTAGCGCCATCAATTGGTGCCTCGAATTCACATTAAACTTCCAAACACTATTGCAAACCCTATCTAGATTTTTGCTAAAAACACTGCGTGAATACTTCTGCACCATTGCCAAACAAAAATGCAAAATTAAGTCAAGTCCATAGTTTAGCAGTATGCCTTATAAAAAAAGTTTCCAACTTCACAAAGCAGGATCCTTAGAATGACCACATTTCATTACAAGTTTACAACTTAGTGGTGTAAGCAGGGTTTAGTTGTTGAACAAAACAAAACAAAACAAAACAAAAAGAATAAGCAGGGGTTTAGTTAGGATTTTACCAAGGGGGGCTTATTGAACTGGGAATTTGAAAGAATTTCATTTTTTTCTTGAAATCCCCTCTTATTGAATTTAGTATTTATAAAAACTCTACTAAATCCAAGCTTATTGGATTAGGTATTCACACAAATTCCGTGAAATCTTCTCTTATTGAAAAATAAGGATTTCATAAATGGATTTTATCAAAAGTTATTTGGGATGTTTTGAGAAGTAATTTGTAGTTAAAATTTAACTGTGACAAATACCACCTAATGAGATGGTTTTTTAAGTTTTCTCGTTTAGAACTTTAAAGGCGATAAAAAGAAAAGAGAAAGTAATTGAACCAGTTGAGAACTGCTCGTGAATCGGCTCCTTCTAGTGCTACCTGATTTGCGCCGGAAAAGGAAACGAAAAGAGAAGCAAGGGACTTTGTCTTGAAAATGGTATAATATGATCGGAGAAGAATCCAACGAGTTCAAGAGGTGGATCGGGGTGACCATAACGATGAAGTTAAGATTGGAGAACTGGGTTTGTCCGCTCTGATAGATACTGTATTGATATTTTAATTATAAATCAATCATCTTAATTTTAAACCTCTTTGTTAATAGTGTCCGATGAATCCTTTGTTTTCGATGAATCAAGGGGTTCATGTGGTAGTTGGTTTTGTATTTATGGTTATCAAACTGGGTTTTGTATTCATATAATAAGTTACAAAAAAAAAAAAAATAATAATAATCAAGGCACATCTCGCTCTGCTACGCCATGTACACATACAGGTAACATCCAAGTCTGAACTAGCTAACCTTGAGGCCAACTTTGTTTAGAAGTTTCACAGAACAGTGTCAAATCTTAGTTTGGAATGTCATCTTGTTGAGTTTTTTGGAAGTCATCACATGTAGGCTCTGCGCAGCTGTTTGTCCACTGTTTGCAAACATATATGTCATATGTAGATATACAGTTGGATTACTATCTCACTTTTACCTTAGCATTTCACTTCTAGAAATGGCCTAACGTCACTACCCATTCTTGCTTGAGGTTAAATTCTTCCTGGTTACTGGTCATATTATATAATTCAGGATTTGTGCTATTTATCTTGCTCGTATGATTGACTAACTACACCATTACATAAGTGAGCTTCAGTTATTGAGGAAGACAATGGAAACTTAGAAGCATAACAGAGGTTTTGAGAACGGGAAAGACATGAGTTGGGGAGAAGTTAAATCTCTTGGGGAAGACATCGTTGCTTTAAAGGTGATGAAGATAAAGAAGTTAAATTTTCAAAGTGAAAGAAAATGCAAAGAACTGAAAAGTGCACAGGATCAAATAAAGGCTCTGAGAAATAGGCTGACGGGCTTCTTATGGAGATTGATAGGCTGCTTGAGGATAATCAAAACTTAAGGAATCAGTTGGAGTCTATTGACCATAGCACAGATGGAAAGAAGAGTATGTAAATAAAGAAAAAGAAAATACAATGGTATAGTGTAATATTTTGTTTTGTAAAGCACAAAGTAACTTTAGAAACAATGGATTTTCTGATTTTTGCTCCAAGAATGAGTGTGTTTACGGTCTTTCTGGAGATAAAATCATGTTATCTTTGGTTTCTTGGACATGTTTGTATTATTGACTATGTGGGACCATCGTGAAACGATGAAAACTATAGAAGTAGAGAGTGACGCTCGAATTTTTCGGATTCCCCGTATCTACTGTTACAATAAATCAATATCGAGGCAATACGAGAGTTTGGAACCCTTTTATGTTATTTTATTTCTAAATTTTACCAAAATCTCCTATTTAAATTCCCACCAAAATCCTCAAAACACCCACCAAAATCTTAAATCCCATTTAAATTCTATCAAATCCAAAATCCCAAAAAACTTTTGAAACCCTCAATTCAATAAACCCCCCCTCCATAGAAGTCTTCCTCGACTCGACTGTTGCTTTTTCGGCTCGTTTGACCTGAATAATCAGACGCAGGACTATGCCGTAACTCAGAGTTGATCAAAGTGGTGTACGCATGTTTATCCTCAGAAACTTCTCCTGCGCATTTGCCTGTACACCAAAGATTAAGTAACAGGAGTCCATCAACTAACTACAAGTATATACAAAAAAATACAATTATATGTCCTAACATTATACAAAATCACAAGTCCATGACTTTGTAATACATATAGTTCCAATTCCATAAATTTCACAAAACATAACCTTAAAAAGTACCTCTTTATTAACATCTGGGTGATACTTGAGAGCAAGTTTACGGTACGCCCTCTTGATATCTTGAGGTGTCGCCGAACGAGACACACCAAGAACCTCATAAGGAGAGACTCGAGCTTTCGGCACTATGATTCGTTTCCCCTGTCGTTGATCACATTTCCGACGGTCATAAAACGAACCGCCACTAAAGCCGCCGCCATAGCAGCAACTTGTTACAGGAAATTTTATCCGATAAAAGAAGGATTTTGGAGGAAGATGAGGAGAAAGGAAGAGACTTTGTGGTGTTGGAGACAGAGTCGAAGAAGATGTTGCATACATACTTCTCTCTGGTTCACTTGATCGCCTTCCTTCCTGTTTTGCACAATCGAAACCGGTTTTTGTTTAACCGATTCTTTGGTTTCCGGTTTATTTATAAACCGTGCAATGCTAACCGATTCGTACCGTAACTAACAATAACTCTGTTCTGTCCGATAAAGTCTGAATTTTTTTACTTCCTTCACTGGAAATTGGAATGTACCATCGTAATGCTCTCTCTGATAAAGTTTGAAGCTTTTATACTAATTCATGAACAGATTCCCCACCATTCCTTGTTCTTTTCGGTTATGTTCAATCGGTTCTTATGCTGAGCTCATCGAATCCAACGGTCGAGAACGACTCTTGTCCCAAGGAAGAAAGCTTCATGCTCATCTAGTGGCATCCGGGATTGCTCGCTTGACGAGAGTTGCAGCTAAGCTTGTGACCTTTTACATGGAATGTGGGGAAGTTACATATGCTAAGAAGGTGTTCGATGAAATGCCCAAGAGAGATATTAGTAGATGGGTTGTCATGATTGGGGCTTGTGCTCGAAACGGGTATTACCAGGAGTCTTTGAATGTGTTCAAAGAAATGAATGGAGAAGGTTTAAAGCTTGATGCTTTCATCGTTCCTAGTGTTCTTAAAGCAAGTCGTGATCTGCTTGAACCAGAGTTTGGGAAGATGATGCATTGTATGGTGCTCAAGTGTTCATTTGAGTCTGATGGTTTTATAGTTAGCTCGCTTATTGATATGTATTCGAGGTTTGGGGAGGTAGAGAACGCGAGGAAGATGTTTAGTGATTTGTCTGAACAAGATTTGGTCGTGTTCAATGCTATGATCTCTGGTTATGCTAACAATAGCCAAGCAGATGAAGCTTTGAACTTGGTGCAAGATATGAAAATTTTGGGGATAAAACCTGATATTATTACTTGGAATGCTCTGATTGCAGGATTCTCGCATATTGGAGATGAAGAAAAAGTGTCTGAGATGGTTGAGATGATGTGTTTGGATGGTCACAAGCCTGACGTTGTGTCATGGACGTCTATCATATCAGGATTTGTTCATAACTTTCAGAATGCTAGAGCTTTTGATGCTTTTAAACAGATGTTAACTCATGGGTTGTGTCCAAACTCAGCTACGATCACTACCCTTTTGCCTGCCTGTACCACACTGGCGAGTGTGAAGCATGGGAAGGAGATTCACGGCTATTCAGTAGTTAGTGGACTTGAAGATCACGGTTTCGTTAGAAGTGCTTTGCTTGATATGTACGGGAAATGTGGATTCATATCAGAAGCAATGATCTTGTTTCACAAAACTCCCAAGAAGACAACTGTTACTTTCAACTCCATGATCTTCTGCTACGCAAATCATGGGCTCTCAGAGAAAGCAGTTGAGCTGTTTGAACAGATGGAAGCCACGGGAGAGAGACTCGACCACTTAACATTCACAGCCATCCTCACAGCCTGCAGCCACGGCGGGTTAACTGATCTTGGACAAAAGTTGTTCCTTATGATGCAAAACAAGTACAGAATCGAGCCGAGACTGGAGCATTACGCTTGTATGGTGGATCTTTTGGGACGAGCAGGGAAGCTTGTTGAGGCCAATGAGATGATCAAGGCTATGCCAATGGAGCCTGATTTGTTTGTGTGGGGTGCTTTGCTAGGTGCTTGTAGGAATCATGGGAACATAGAGCTTGCAAGGATTGCAGCAGAGCGCTTAGCAGAGCTGGAACCAGAGAACTCAGGGAATGGATTGCTTCTGTCCAGTTTGTATGCCAATGCTGGTAATTGGGGAAGTGTTGTTAGGATGAAGAAGATGATAAAGAAGAAGAAGAAGTTGAGTAGGCTTCCAGGCAGCAGCTGGGTAAATACTGTTTGATCCTAAGGCTCCTTCTGGATTTGATTAAATAAATATGACTTAGATTTTGACAAATGTTACATTCATATAAACAATAATCACTAAAAATTACAACATTGACTGTTTTATCAAATGACTGTATCGTCTTAGAAACTACATAGGTACTCACTTGGTCATGTCTAATATAAAGATATAAAGTTATATGCTAAAAACAAATTTCTGTGGTCGATGTTGATATATGTAAATATATTTTTATCCTACTTTAAATTGTAAAACGTGAAATTCAATTAAAAAACCATATATATAATTAGAATTATATATCTTATTATATTTTTTCTAATTATTTCTCAGAGAAATTCTGTGAAATAGGGTTTTGCTATTCTCTGAGTTTATGGGAAATAGGTTTTCTATAGGACTTTTTCAAACAGTTGACAATTTGTATGATATGTGGATGATTAGTTGGGTTTATCTCACTTTTTAGTTTTATTTATTTTTAAATTATCAAATCTTACTGATCTTGATTTAGCTTTAGTTTTAAATTTAAAGTGTACATCAAAGCTCTACTAGTTTTTGCCAATCATAATATAAAAGCAAAAAAGAAATCTTATGTAAATTAGGCCAAAAATTATACATCTTTAGTATTTGTACTATAACATCAGTAAGATTAAAAAATCAAGTATAAAATCAAATAAATTAGATAATTATAGTTTAAAAGAGAAATACCCTAAGATATACCTAAAAAAGTTTTTGTCATAAAAATAACCTTTAAGGAAAAAATCACAAAAAATAACATTTATTAAAGAGTGTAAATATACATTTATACCACTTGGGTTAACTAATATAAACTTAGGGTTTAGAGTTATGGGGTGGGGTTTTGGAGGTGAAGTTTAAAATTGAAAAAAAATTAAAAAAAAAATATTTATTTTTTTAAATAAAAAAAGATTAGTTTTGTCATTTTTATTGTTAAGGGTTATTTTTATGACAAAAACTTGAAAAATGGTTATCTAAGAGATTTGTCCTAGTTAAAATTTATTACTATTTATACATTAGCTTGTAGTATAATTTTCAAAAAAATTTACATAATTTTTATTTACTTTCAAATAATTGATAAAATATTAAGAAATTAAATAACATATGTCATTCCTGAATTACATTAAGTAATAGTAAAATTTTAATAATTTATATTTTGCTTATTATATAAAATATTTAATTGATATAAAATAATTATCCCCTAGACATTATTTGAGAAGTGATTTGACATGTGTCATCACCACAATCATTCTAACAAATAAATGATGACATGTCCTATTAAAATGATGACATGGATCTTATGTAATTATGACATGTCTTAACACAATTATGATATAGGTTCAATTATAGAAATTAAAATATATAATAATAAATATATGGTAGTTATCATAATTAAAAAAATTATAAGCAAAATAACTTAAATCTTACATAAAAATTAATATAAATTTATACACTAAACAAGTTAGTAAAACATAAAATAAATAAATTTATTTATTTTATTAGTAGTTTATATATATTTATTGTTTCAAATGAGAAACATCTATAAATGGTAAATTGTAATAAAATATGGTGTCACAACTATATTTTTTTATAAATAATAAATATTATTTTTAAAAGTTATTACATGATATTAAGATTATTGTAACATGATCAATTTATAATAGATATTTACATCTTGACAAGATATTTAGTAATTTTTATATTATACCAAGATAAAAATTTATACTTTTTTATGGATAGTTAAATAAGTAAAGCTATATTGAATTTTATTACTCATTGTAAAGAAAAACTTAATCACATTTCAAAATTATTAAATTTTATTTAAAATTTAACTATGATGAATAATTTAATGAGTGATTAGCATTTGATTCATTATATTTACTAAGTATTTTTTATAAGTTAAATATTTTTAACAAACCAACAAAAAAATTATTAAGTTTTATTATTAAAAATAGTATAAAACTAATATTGCAAAATACAAAAAAAATTGTTTATTATAATCAAACTAATTTAAATACAATCAAATTATATAAACAAATAAAAAATAGATTTTATGCTTTTCATAAATTAATGAACTTAAAATAAATCTAAAAATATATATTAAAAATAAAATTTTGTAATTTGATTTGCATATGTGTCACTATCACATTCACTTTCAACAAAAAAAAAGATGACATGTCTTTGAGAAAATATGACATGGCACTAACCTAATTGTGACATGTACAAATTTTCTTATAAAATTATTTATTTTTTAGTAAAAAAGTTTAAATATGGTAATAACTATTATTTATATAATCATTAATGTAGACTTTCTATGTAAATATTTATTTTGGTAAGATTATTAAAATATATTAATACTAATAATTCATCTATAATTATTAAATAAATATAAAGATCATATTAATAAAAATAAGGTAAATATAATTACAAAATTTATTTATGTCAACTTATATATCATATTTTCTATAAATATATACAATGTACAAAAATTAATTAGAAGTATTCAAATACATAACTAAAGCAACACTAATCAAATATATTTTTGATAGTCAAATTATTAGCATTTTATTTGTTGGTTTATTGTATTAATTAAAATTGATTTTTCTCAATTTAACATACCTTAACTATAACAAACAAAATCCAAACTATATTATTATTTATATTTGTTTTTTAAAATATATATATATATATATATATATATAACTAGGTGATCAAAAATATATTTAAAATATTTTTAAATATAATATAATTATTTTTTATTTTAAAATATAATATATTATTAAATAAAATTAGAATTAAATAGTTAAACAAAATCAAAAGAAATAAGATTACAAAAAGTTGTTTATGATCTTTAAGCTATTAAATTTAAAATATAATAATGATGATGTCTAAATATAAATTATATTTTTAAATAAAATATTTTATTTAAAATAATTATTTCTGCGCATGGCGCATGAAAACACCTAGTTTTATATAATCATCATGTATTTTATATGCTTTATATTAAAATATTTACAGCTAAAAACTTATAGCTATAACAAATTTGACTACAGCAAATCTCGCCAAAAAATTTTTTTTTAATAAATTTATAGCTACAGTTATATTACTAGAGCAGAAATTTTACAGTTAAATTTCTACAGCAGACTAATCAATCATTCACTTAGTAATATTTTTTACAGTATATTATGACCTTGTTGGAAACTTTTACAAAAAAAAAAAAAATTCAGTTATTTGCTACTTAACTTATCATGCCATAAGTTTATATACCATTAAAACAATTTAGTCATTTTAAGCTTGTGTTAAATTCCGCCTACACATTTCTTCCAAAATTTACCATGCTATCCAAAATCCCAACCCTTGACTTACTTATCGTATATATTTAACAGTCAACCAATATATGATATTTTTGGTTTTTTTTTGTAGGATTATCCTACAAAGAACCAAAAAAAGGTTTATAGCCCATAACAAAGAAAACAAAGTTGTAACCAGAAGCCACCGTATGGCAGTACAGGGAAGACTGGCATCCTTCCAGTGATTAGATTCGGTTAAACTCATGCCATGCCATGCCATGCCATGGAATCATTCGGTGAAAAAACGACTCTGAATATTACTTATTACTAAAAATAGACAAACGTACTCGAATACGTAATCTCCAGCTACCACAACTAGGAAAAAAGACAAAACTAAACCTAAAGTTCATTACCTAACACAATTATTTCACATAACTAAACGATAGACACGACTTTGAGATTCTCGTAGAAATCGGACTGGATAGAGCAGGGTCGCAGCTAATAATTTGAGAAATAGTGCAATAAATGGAACACTGGATTTAACGTGGAAAACACCAAAGGGGAAAAACCACGGACAAGGTAGAAGAATTTATTCCGAGGAAAATAATAGGAGTTACAACCTCTCTATTATAACGGAGAAAACTGATAAATAATTCTCTTGTTATAACAGGAGAAAAATATCCAAACTCTCTAAATAATTTTCTCTCAACCCGATCCCAAATACCCGCAAGAAATTATCTCAAGAAAAAAAAAATTAAAAAAAAAACTTTTTTTTTCTCTCCTCTCTCACGCTCTTCTTCTTCCTCTTCTTTTCTTCTGTGATTTTTTTCTGTTTTGGGATGCCTCTTGCTTCTCACCTCATAGAGGTATTTATAGAAGCTCATGGGTTGGTAGTTGCCTACAAGAGTTGACAAAGCTCATCTTCATTTACGGCCACCGTCCACACCGTCCACGCCGTCCACTGTTCAGCCGGCCACCATGAGAAGCACGTGTTTTAAAAATCTCCCACTTGAAGATTTGATTGAGGATCAATCGGATCTTCACACCATTCTTTCTACCTTGTCATTCATGTTGCTTACGTCTCCATCAGGCCACAAGAGGATCGACACCAAATAAACTTGTCAGTAGTGACTGCTTTCGTCAGAAAATCTGCTACGTTTTCTTTCGTATGAATCTTCTGCATATCCACCGTTCCTTCTTCCACTTTCTCACGAACGAAGTGATACTGGACTCGAATATGCTTGGTTTTTGAATGAAAGGCTGGATTCCTTGCAAGATGCACGACACTCTGACTGTCACAAAAAAGAGAAATTGTCTCTTGTTTGTGCCCGAGTTCCTCCATCACCATCTTCAACCACATTGCCTCTTTACTAGCTTGTGTAGCTGCTACATATTCTGCTTCTGTTGTTGACGTAGCTACAATCGACTGTAGTTTTGAAACCCAGGTTACAGATCCGCTAGCAAGTGTAAACACATATCCGGTTGTGGATTTGCTTTTATCCAGATCACCTGCATAATCTGAATCAACATATCCCCTGACAACAAAGTCTGATCCTCCATAACATAATGCAACATCTGAGGTACCCTTAATGTATCTTAGGATCCTCTTTACGGCATTCCAGTGCTCTTTACCAGGATTCGCCATGTACCGACTTACTACTCCCACTGCTTGTGCAATGTCTGGTCGTGTACAAATCATTGCGAACATTAAGCTTCCCACTGCTGATGCATACAGTACTCGAGACATTTCCATCCTTCCTTCTTCACTGCTAGGACTCATACTGGAGGATAACTTGAAATTAATAGGAAGTGGGGTAGAAACTGGCTTACAATCTTGCATGTTGAACCTTCGCAAGATTTTCTTCAAATAATTCTTCTGTGAAAGCCAAATATTCCTATTATTTCTGTCTCGGTGAATTTGCACCCCTAGAATCTTGTTTGCTGGTCCCAAGTCCTTCATCTCAAACTCCCTAGCCAACTGTGCCTTCAATTCATTGATACGATCATTGTTGGGGCCTGCTATCAACATGTCGTCTACATACAGCAGCAATGTAATGAACTCTCCTTCACCAAACCTCTTGAAATATGCGCAAGGGTCTGCATGGAGTCTGCTGTATCCAAGGCTCATAATGAAGGAATCAAATCTCTTGTACCAACATCTTGGCGCCTACTTTAGACCGTACAGAGATTTGTTTAACCTGCAAACCAAGTTCTCTTTTTCTTTTTCTTCAAAACCTTCTGGTTGGAGCATGTAAATTTCTTCCTCGATCTTTTTATCTTCTGTGAAGATAAAATCCCTGCTGATTATAACCTTGTGGGCAGTGGTATCCCACAGGCGATACCCCTTCACTCCATCAGCATATCCCAAGAACAAACACCTTCTAGATTTTGGATCTAGTTTTGTAGTTTCTTGGGTATTGTACATCACGTACACTGGGCTCCCAAATATATGGAGGTCTGAATAGTCTACTGGCTTACTTGTCCACATCTCCATCGGTGTCTTCAACTCAATTGCCGTTGATGGCGACCGATTTATCACATAACAGGCGGTGTTGACTGCTTCTGCCCAAAACTTCTTCTCTAAGCTTGCAGCTCCCAACATTGCTCTTGTTCTTTCTAACAGAGTTCTGTTCATCCGCTCTGCCACTCCATTTTGTTGAGGAGTGTATGATGTAGTGAACTGTCTTTTGATGCCCTCTTCTTTACAGAATTTGCTAAATGCATCACCAGTGTATTCACCTCCATTATCTGACCTCAAACACTTGATCTTCTTTTCAGATTCAAGTTCCACCCGTGCTTTGAAAACTTTGAAGACTGAAAACACATCCGCCTTACTCTTGATAGGATACACCCAACATCTCCTAGAGTAATCATCGATGAAGGACACAAAGTACTTCGCTCCTCCTAGTGATGTAACTGGTGCTTGCCACACATCAGAGTGAACCAATTCTAGAACCGCTTTACTTCTAGAATTCGATGTGCTAAACTTCAACCGATGCTGCTTGCTTGTAATACAATGCTCACAAAAGGATAATGATACCTTTGTGAGACCCGGAAGTAACTTCTTCTCTGCAAGAATTTTCATGCCTTGTTCCGACATATGCCCAAGTTTCTGATGCCACACCGTTGTAGCCTTCTCACTGGAACAACTTGAAGGCAACAGATGCTTCTGATTCTGACAGAGTTTCTCCTTTTAACATGTATAACTTCGCAGCTATCTTCTCTCCTTTCATAAGCACAATTGCTCCTCTAATTACTCTTAGAGTTCCATTCTCGACTTCAACTTTGCAACCAAGATCATCAAGTTGCCCCATAGATAATAAATTCTTCTTCAGGCCTTCCATGTGCCGCACCTCATGAATAGTACGAATTGTACCATCATACATCTTCATCTGAATGGACCCAGTGCCAACAATCTTAAGCTCATGATCATTGCAACTGTACACAGATCCTCCACAGATAGGTTCATATTGATGGAACCAATCTCTTCTAGAGGTCATGTGATATGTAGCTCCTGAGTCGAACAACCATATATCAGCGAACCTTCTCCTGTTTTCGCTTGAAATTGCTGCTTCACAACACAGGGCAATTCCATCCTCTGAAGTATTTGCTACATTTCCTTGAGGCTTGGAATTCTTTAATTCCCAACAATCCTTCTTCAAGTGATCCTTCTTGCCACAGTGGTAGCATTTATAAATCTTCTTACTTCTTGACTTTGATCTACCATGTTTGTGACTCCCACTTGAGCCATGCTCCATTGATCTTCCTCTCATCACCGTCAATGCCTCCACTTGTGGAGTTTCTCGTCTGTCTTCCTTACTTTTGCGCCGACTTTCTTCTTCCAGAACCGCAGCTGCAACGTCGTCAAAGACTAGACTGTCGGTGGAGACATTATTTGTTAAGTTGATGATGCGTTGATCATATGAATCTGGTAGACTTTGAAGTAGAAGCTCAGCACGCTCCTGTGATTCTACTTTATAGCTCAACAAAGTGAGTTGAGAAAATAAAGTATTCAAGGTGTTGATGTGCTTCCGTCACTGAGTAGATTCCGCCATCCGTAGAGTATAAAGCTTCCTCTTAAGGAAAATTTTTGTTGTGCAGGCGACTTGGCCTCGTACAATTTTGCAAGGTGATCCCATATCTCCTTTGCAGTCTTCTTCTCCTCAATGCTTGACAACACTCCATCTGCAAGTGCAAGGTGAAGATTTGCAATAGCATTCCCGTCCATATTGTTCCACTTATCATCATCCGTGTATGTAGCCGCCTTTCACTAATGGCCGCTAAACAGCTATCTTTCCTCAAAATAGCCTTCATCTTCAACTTCCACAGCGCAAAATTGCTGCCGTTGAATTTTTCGATCTCAAATTTGCCGCCATTGCTTCTTCCAGAACCTATGCTCTGATACCA
>CAJHQP010005325.1:0-46904 GCA_905132765.1 Moricandia arvensis | reverse complement strand
ATCTTCCAGCTCTCTTGAGGAAGGCATCTTCACATCCATTTGCCAGATCCCATCCAAGTTGACAGCAGGAGAAATGAGACAATTCTTATTGTGATGCAGCTTGCCCACTGTGCAAATGTATCATTATAGTCTTCTCCATATGTTTGAGTGAATCCCCTGCTACCAGCCTTAGTCTTCTTTCTTTCTGTTTTCCATTGGCTAGATCATTTGATGGTAATGATCCATCTACTTGTCACTGCTTCTTGAGCCTTTTGAAGCTCAGATCATACCATGTATGCATTGCTATTCATAGCATCAGTCTCTTTCACTATCTCTCCACGTCCTCATGTCCATGGCCTGCCTGATATGATCTGTAATCCATTCCGGTCAATTCACTGATGAAGGCTTGATGATCTTCTGGATACTGAGCAAGAGACATACTGCACTGATTGGATGAGCTACTGCTTCAGCCATTGAAGTATACTCTATTGTGTTGAGCCAGTTGATGCAGGCTTCTTGATCCTTGTACTCCTTACTCAAAGGTTGTATCTGATCAGCTCTGCCTCATTGTGTTTCACTTGAGTCGCTGGTGAGTCTCATGTTGCGGTATCTGGATGGCATCATCATCTTGATCATGAGCGTTGAGTTCTCTGTCAGGATGTATAGCTGCATTGCCCCCTCATGATCAGGATGAGTGACTGGAGTATCCTCTCAGCAGTTGCTTCACTATGAGTGTGTGTTTCCTGTCCTCCATATGGCTCCTTTGAATACTGAGTGCCCAGTTTTCAGATCACCCTCAGGTGTGTTAGCTCTATCCCGAGCTGATGGGAGAGGTCTTTGAGTCACTGCCAACTCTGTCTCATCATAGTAGCCTCGTTTGATTCCACAAATTTAACATCCCTGGAGATCAGACTTTCCTAGTGTCTGGAACATAACACTTGTAGCCTTCTGATTGGAGAGTAGCCAATAAACATGGCCTTGTGCTCTTAGCCTCCAATTTGTTTCTTTAGCTCTCCTGGGATCAAACAAAACACATACACCCCAAACACATGCAAGTGATCTATAGATGGCCTAGTTTTGTTGAGTACCTCATAGGGTCGATTTATCACTGACAACTTTTGTGGGAGTTCTATTGATCAAGTAAGAGGCAGTAACCACAGCATCTCCCCACAGGCGCTTAGGCACATTCATGTGAAACATCATACTCCTGGCCACCTAAATTAGGTGTCGATTTTTCCTCTCTGCCACACCATTTTGCTGTGGAGTGTAGGGGCACTGGTTGATGAATGATTCCTTGGTGTGGCAAGGTGTTGTTTGAAAGCTGTGCTAGTGTATTCTCCTCCATTGTCTGACCCTAAAGATCTTAATCTTGGCATGAAAGTGATTAGTAACATAGCTTGAAAGTTTTTAAAGCTTCTAGCACCCTATCTTTGGATTTCAACAAAGTTAACCAAGTATACTTAGACTTTTCATCTATAAATGTCACAAAGTATTTATGTTGTTCTCTAGATTCACAGGGTGCTGTCCAAACATCAGAATGAATTAAATCAAAGCAATTGTCATATATGGTCATTGATTTAGGAAACACAGACTTGCAATGTTTTCCTAGAATACAAGCCTCACAATCACTTTTAAAATAAATACTAGGCAACATGATGTTCAAGGCACGAGAATGAGGGTGTCCTAGTCTAGCATGCCATATTACATCCTTAGGTAATTCAGAAACAGAACTTAAAGCACAAGATAAATCAGAAGCTAGCATTGTGTCCTCAAGCAAGTACAAGTCTCCCTTGGTTCCACCCTTTGCCAGCAACTTACTGGTCTCATATCCTGAAAATACACTTCATTAGGTGTGAATGTAACATGACAATTCAAATCAGTGTGGCCTTTTTAACAGACAAGAGGTTTGATGCAAGGTTGGCATATAGAAGGCCTTAGACACTTTATCAAACAATTTCAATTCGCATATACCTTTTATTGGTACCTTATCACCATTAGCTATCATGACACTGCCTAGAGTTGGTTTATATTAGTAATCAAGTTAGAGTCACTAATCATATGATGTGAAGCACCTGAATCTATTACTAAGTGGTCTAGTAGTATCAATTCCATTCAAGGCAGTGCCAACCATTATAAGATGCATTAAGTGAGATACCAAGGTTTTAGGGATACCAGAGTTTTCTTTTAAAGCCTTGATGAGGGCCTCCAGGTCAGAACGTTTGATGGTCTCATCCTGGTTGGTCCTTGCCAATAGGGTTAGAGCACCTTGAGGAGCATCCAGTGGGAGTCACTGGTTCCACTCCATCATTTGAGAAATGGGCTTAGCATCCTGGAATTGGCTCCTTGAACTTGTTTGGCTCAAATGAGGATGAAGTATCCAGCACTTATCCTTCATGTGGCCTTTCCTCTTGCAGTGGTCACAGATCAATACTTTCCTATCATCATGTTTGTAAAACCCCCTTGTTTGCTACTGGTCCTTCAGCTTGATTGCTCATGACTAGCTCACCTTTGCCTCCAAAAATGCCAAGGGATCCTTGTTCCTTCTGTATCTGGGCACAGACTTCTTCCAGGCTTGGTAACTTGTCAGCTCTTAGGATATGTTTAATCAGGTCGTTGTAGGTTGGACTGAGGGTGAGGAGTAACCCAAAGACTTTAATCCTGCTCACGGCCTCTCATTAAGAGCTGCTGGGTCGACAGTGTGTGGTCTGAGCATCTCCAACTCAGCCCAAAGAGACCTAAACTTGCCAAAATTGAGCTGTAAAGTCCATATCTTCTTGACTGAGAGAGTTAATGGCCCTCTTAACTTCAAAAACTCGAGTAAGGTTGGAAAGGTTTCCATAAACCTTGTAGAGAGTTTCCCATAAGTCTTTGGAGCTTTCACAGTATGAATAAGCTTCCAAATAGCTGGATCCAGAGAGTTTTGGATGAGAGAAAGCACCATGGAGTCCTCTTGAGCCCATTTGCCTTCATCCACGACGACTACTTCTTTCCACCCTCTCCTTGGATGGTCTGTTTTGGAGCTTCTCCAGTTGAGAAATGGCTCCATAAACCTCTTCCTCCAAGGGCAGTTTTCACCAATCTGGACCATAGAAGATAGTTCATCCCCTTCAGAGTCACAGGAAATGGTCACGAACTTGGTATCTCCATCTTCTCTTGCTATTAACCGCTGGGTAATAGAGTGAGACTTGAAGAAATTCGAACAGAGATAGAGTAGAGTGCTTTGCGGAAGTATATAAAGGTTTCAAGAGCGTTTTAGCTCTGATACCATGTTAGAATAAGTGGATTTAGTAATCTGGTTTAGTGAAGGAGATGAAGAACAGGAAGAACTAGAGCGAGAGAGGAGAGATTTCGAGAGAGAATAAGGAGAGAGAGAGAGAACAGAAAGAATAGATTAATGAGGAATAATTTCCTTGCTTTGTTTGGTAACAATGCAAAGATATAAATAAGCTTAATCTGGACACACCAGGACAACAAGAATAAATAAACAAATACTCCAGAAGAAGACAGAATGGTGCAGCAGCTCGCCAGGGCAGCAGGGCTGATAGTGACCTGACCTAAATGGTCCAAGGATTCAAATTCTTAACTCAGCATGTGACTTCTGCCTCCTTCTGGTTCCTCAACGTCCCTAAAGGTTTAGGCAAGTCTGGTTAGCTTCTTCTGGTTAAGGTAACTTAGTTACTGATCCTCTCATCCCTTTGTCTTTCCTTGCACGCCAAGTTAGGTCTTGTACGGACAACCTTGCACTGCAAGTTAGGTTGTACAGACAGACTTGTAATACAAGTTACCTCCATTTGCTTCATTCTTCTTCTGATTGTATTGTCATTCATCTCTTCATGCCTTCATGTCAATAATATCAGCTAGCTGATCTTCACTTCTTGTGTAACAAGGTAAGATGATTTGCTTCTCCACAGCTTGTCTACCTTGTGGCAGTCTACTTCAATGTGTTTGGTCCTTTCATGGAAGACTGAGTTGCTGGCAATGTGAATAGCAGCTTGATTGTCACAATGCATTGTGATTGGTGATGTAGTCTCAATCCCCCAAGTCCCCAAGCAATCCCTTGATCCATATCAATCATTGGTGAGCTTCCTCATAGCTCTATACTCTGCCTCAGCACTAGAACATGATACAACCTTCTGCTTCTGCTCTTCCAAGTCACCAAGTTGCCTCCAATGAATGTGCAATAACCAGTAGTTGATTTCCTATCAACCCTATCTCCTGCCCAGTCAGCATCACAATATCCTACAATTTCTGTGCTTCCATTGCACCCCATCCATACACCTTGACCAGGAGCCTCCCTTAAGTATCTCATGATCCTCTCAACCATGTTCCAATGGTGTACTTTAGGCGCCTGCATGTGTTGACTGACTTGGTTCACAGCAAAGCAAATGTCTGGTCTAGTGATGGTCAGATAGATGAGTTTCCCAACCATCCTTCTATACTTCTTGACATCATCAACTGGGGTATTTTTAAACTCCCCCTCTCGCAGCACTTTGTAGCCATCTTCAAGAGGAGTTTTGGCTGGTCTTCCTCCAAGGTTTCCTGCCTCAGTTAAAAGATCAAGTGTGTACTTCCTTTGAGATAAGAAGAGCCCCTCTTTAGAGCGGCATACTTCAATCCCAAGGAAGTACTTGAGTTCACCTAAATCCTTAATGTCAAATAAAGATTTGAAGAATACCTTGGTTTCTTGGATGCCCTCTTTGTCACTGCCTGTGATGATTATATCATCCACATAAATCAAGATGACCACAATGCCTCTTGGACCAGGAAGAATGAATAGGGTGTGATCAGCTTCTGATTTCGTGAAGCCTCTTCCATTTAATGTAGTACTCAGCTTGTGATACCAAGCTCTTGGTGATTGCTTCAGTCCATAGATTGCCTTCTTGAGTCTTAGAACATTTCCAGGCTTTACCAAGTGCTCTAGACTAGGAGGAGGGTGCATGTAGACCTCATCTTCTAGCTCTCCTTGAAGGAAGGCATTCTTGACATCCATCTGCCATAATTCTCACTCCAAATTTGTTGCAAGTGATAGAATGATCCGGATTGTATGTAGCTTGGCTACTGGTGCAAATGTATCAACATAATCCCTCTCCATATGTCTGAGTGAAGCCTCTTGCAACCAGTCTTGTTTTGTGCCTCTCCACCTTGCCATTTGGTAGGAACTTGATAGTGAACACCCACTTGCTTGACACAGCTTTCTTTCCCTTTGGGAGTTCACTTTCATACCAAGTATCATTGATGATCATGGCATTATCTCATCTCCAACTGAGTTTCTCCACTCCTCAAGCTCCATTGCTTCTGCATATGATATTGGTACATACGCTTCATCTAAACCAACAATAAAAGCTTGATGCTCAGATGGCAATTGAGCAAAGGAGCATACTGCTGAAGTGGGATGAGCTACTGCTTGACTGTTGAAGTAGACTCTTGTGTTCACCCAGTTAGAAGGATCTTTCCTTATCCTTGTACTTCTGAGCTTGTTCCTCTTGCTGCTCTTCTCCCTCATGAACTTGAGCAGTCTCCTGATCTTGTGCACTCTCCTGATCATGAGCATCTGAACCTTGTTGCTGTTCTGGTTCTTGTTCATTGCCCCCTTCAGGATCAGGATGAGTGTCTTCATCAGCCTCTGGTTCAGTCTCTTGAGTAGGAGCAGCTTCTCTGGCCTCCTTTTCCTTTGATAAACTGATTCCAAGATTTTCCAAAATTATTCTCAGGTTATTAGCCTTATCTGAAGCTTGAGACAAATCTTTGAGCTCATCCCAATTCTTCTCAGCATAGAACCCTTTTCCTTCAATAAACTTCACATCTCTGGAAACAAGTACTCTTCTTGTTTCTGGATTGTAGCACTTGTATCCTTTCTGTGTAGAGGAGTATCCAATGAACATACACTTCATGCTCTTTGCTTCTAGTTTGTTCCTTTGCTCTCCTGTATCAACACAAAGCAGACACATCCAAACACTCTGAGGTGATGAATGGATGGTCTGGATTTGTTTAACACTTCATAAGGAGAGATGTCCCTCAACACCTTGGTAGGAATCCGGTTGATCAGATAGCATGCTGTCACCACAGCATCACTCCAAAATCTCTTAGGGACATTTGCATGGAACATCATTGATCTAGCCACCTCCATCAGATGCCTATTCTTTCTTTCAGGCCACTCTATTTGCTGAGGAGTATAAGGACAGCTTGTTTGGTGAACTATGCCATGTTTTGCCAGATGATTCTTGAAAGCATTGCTTGTATACTCTCCTCCATTGTCTGATCTCAGTACCTTCACATTAGCTTTAAAATGG
Organism: Moricandia arvensis; assembly: GCA_905132765.1. Lineage (NCBI taxonomy): Eukaryota > Viridiplantae > Streptophyta > Magnoliopsida > Brassicales > Brassicaceae > Moricandia > Moricandia arvensis. Next base: position 40,635 of record CAJHQP010005325.1, on the reverse strand, counting down.
TTAGTGACATAGGATTGAAAGTTCATAAAAGCATCTAACACACGATCCTTAGAAGGCAGCAAGGTTAACCAAGTATACTTTGATTTCTCATCTATAAAAGTAACAAAATACTTGTGGTTATCCCTAGACATGCAAGGAGAGGTCCAAACATCAGAGTGAACTAAGTCAAAGCATTTCTCATAATGGTTTCTGATGTTGGAAACACAGATTTGCAATGCTTTCCTAAGATGCATGCTTCACATTCTAAGTGGTTAAATGACATATCAGGCATTATAATCTCTAATGCACGAGTGTGAGGGTGGCCTAATCTAGCATGCCAAGTAGTGCTATCACCACACAGTTGAGTTACTAATCATGCATAAATGAGAAGGAGTAGAGAGTTTAGAAGGCTTAGTCTTTTGGAGATGGTATAAACCACCCTGACTGTTTCCTTCACCAATCACCTTCCCTGTCTTAAGGTCCTGAAACTCAACATCATTAGGCCTAAAAACCACCTGACAATTCATGTCAACCGTGGCCTTTTTTACAGAGAGAAGGTTAGAAGCAAAACTAGGCATATAGAAGGCAGTGGATTCTCTATCAAATAACTTAAGGTTCCCTATTCCTTCTATCTTCACCTTATCTCCATTGGCTATTATTACATTCCCTAAGGCAGGCCTAACATCACTAATAAGATTCCTATCACTAATCATATGATGACTAGCTCCTGAATCTATTATGATTGGCTTAGAGATAAGGGAATGTGTACCAGACTTTCTAGAGGAGATAATGGCTTTTGGCTGCTTTGATCAATGGCTCTATATCACTCATCTTGATGGGACCATCATTTATCACTGCCTTGTTCCAATCTTTTCCTCCATTAGATTCACTCATGAAAGCAGAATACATGGATTTTCCTTTCAAGACTTCTTGCTCATCTTCCTTTAGCTTGTTGGCATCAGGTTTTGATTTTGAGATTACTGAGATTGGTTCTTTTATGGTCTAGCTTCAGCTTTCTTCTATTGCTCTATATACTAGCCACGTACTCTCCTTCTTCTTATGCATATCCTTTCTATGATGAACCATTTTCTTCTCTTCCTTGAAAAGGTTGTGAGCTCCTTGTTCTCTTTGGACCAGAGAACACACCTCCTCTAGGTTTGGAAGCTTGGATTCTCTTAGGATATGCTTTATAAGCTGGTTGTAAGATGGATTGAGATTCAGGAGAAGACTGAAAACCTTATCTTGTTCATATCTTTCCCTTATGACATCTGGATCTAAAGAGAAAGGTCTAAGCACACCCAGCTCTGCCATAGGCTTCTGAACTTACCAAAATATTGATTGAACTCTACTTCCTCCTGGCTTAGGTTGTTGATAATCCTCTTGACTTCAAACACACGACTCAGGTTGGAGAGATTACCATAAACAGTTTGCAGACTCTCCCATAGATCCTTGGCGGTTTCACAGTGTGAGTAAGCCTCCAAAATTGATTCTGAGAGAGAGTTGTGGATGATCCCAAGTGCTTGTTGGTCCTCTCTGACCCACTTGTCTTCATCCCTCACGCAAATAACCTGACCATCCTCTTGAGTCATCCTCTTTGAAGCTTCAACCTTCATGATATGGCTGTCCCAAAGTCCATGACTTCCCAAGGTAACTCTGGCCACTCTTGACCAAAGTAAGTAGTTAGTACCCTCAAGGGTTACTGGAATCAAGCTTCTCCTTTCTATTTCCATGGTAGACAAGAGTGAAACAGAGAAAACAGAGTATGAAAAACAGAGTATGAAAACAGAGTAACTGGAAAACAGAGTAAATGGAAGAACAGAATGGTTTTGGCGGAATCTAAAGAGTTTAGGAGCTTAAAGCTCTGATACCATGTTAGAATTGTGAAATATGAGGAGAATAGTTGAGTTTATGTGAGATTTGGGTGAAGAACAATGAAGAACAGAGTAAGAACAAGAGAGTTAGTTTTCTGCACACTTTAGAGAGAGAGGAGAGAGAGAGTGACGAATTTGGAGATTAAGAGAGAGAAGGGAGATTATTCTCCTTGCTTACATTCATTCTGATATGTTACATTATATAGAAATACAGGAAACAAAAGGAAACAATAAAATAATGACTCTGGACCACATGGATAGTGACAGGTCATGAACAGCTATATTCCTTAGAGAGACATGTGACTCTCTCCATTTGAATTCAACTGGTCTAACAATGCTCCAAAGGTCTCCTTGCCTTCTTCTAGTCAGAGTACACGAAATATCTCTTAACTTTCCTCCCAAGGCAAGTTAGGTCAAGTTAGATACCTTGTAGAGCAAGACTGTACATACTAACTTCCACTTCAAGTATCCAGAGCATTTCTTCTCTTTGTCTCTTTTATTTCTCTTTGGTTCTTCATCTCAATACTCCTGGTCAAGGAGTTTGGATGGGTTGCAATGGAAGCACTGAGGTTGTAGGATAATGTGTGGTGTGACCACCATTGGGTCAAATGCAACCTCCAGTCAATCCCATTGCCAAGACGCCAAGGAACTAGAAGAGGAGGCTTACCAGGGAGAGGTCCAGGAGCTGATGGAGGAACTAGAACAAGTAGATCCCTATGTAGCCGACTGGATGAGTGGAGAGGAAGAGATGGATCAGAATGCAGCTCAAGATGACTTGATCTTCTCAGTTGGACCAATTACAAGATCAAAGACAAAAGCTCAGAGGCAAGCTTTGCTAGCTCTGCTTGAGCACGTGAGACAAGAGGAGGAATCGATCAAGAGTGAAGAACCAGCATGTTGGTTTAATGTGATTTCGATTTGTACTTAAATTGAACCAGCAAACCAAAGACAATTAGGATTAGGATTTTCGATTCAGAGTAGTAAACCAATTTCAATTGGGTTTAGGGTTAGGGTTAGACAAAACCAATTTCAATTTGGTTTAGGTTTAGGGTTAGACAAAACCAAAACCATCTCGGTTTAGGTTTAGGGTTAGATGTAGCTTTCTATTTAAGCAAACGCCGCAGGCAGCTTGAAACTCAATCAATAAACTCGAAATCTTTTAGCAATTGCTTGCCTAGTTCTTCTGCTTTCTCTGTTCAGCTAAAGGAACATTGATCTTCATCTAAAGGAAGGAATTCCTTGTGATCCATCAACGACAATACAAGGTAATCTTGTGTCATTGAGTAGCAACACATATCTGAGGCATCCCCATCGCCAAGGAGAGCAGTCCATCATCAGATCCGAGTGCTAGTAGCCTCTTGATCAACCCTCTATCCATCCCCTTCAAGTGATCCATGGAGAACAAGCCTATCCAGGCCGCACCAAGTGGTATCAGAGCCACTTGAAGGTTAGGGTTCGTGTTGTCTACTCAGATCTATCATTCCATCAAATACTTCTTCTCTTTCTATCTGTTGTAAGCTGATCCGGCCAACCCCTAAAAAAAAATCAAAAGAAAAAGTGGTCTAAGATCTAAAAACAGAAAGAGATCGGCCAAATCAAAAAAAAAAAGAAAAGAAAAGAACAAAGAGCTGAGGAGAAATCCAGCTGGGGTGGTAAAGCGGATTGGTGACCAAACTCTTTCAATCTGTCTATCTAAATCACTTGGGATAAAAGTTCTAGAGCTTAGGTGAAAGAGCTTTGAATCTTAACTGAACTCGTGAGAAAGGCAGAGACTTGGCAACTAAAAACCGAGTGAGAGAGAGCTTTGTTTGTTATTTGGCTTTTCTAACTTGCTTTTCAGGTTACTATGGCTGAAAGAAGAGAAGGAGAGGATGTGGGAGAACCTGTTGTTCAACAAATCCGGCTTGATCAACTGCAGTTTGAAGCCATGATCGCTGAGATAACCAGGAGAATGGAGAGAGTTAACAGAGCTAACGTTGACTTACCTGGTAATGATCATGTTGCAGGTGTAGGTGCTGGACGAGCTAGGATGAGACCTAGGAGAGGAGCTCGTGCAATGGAAGAGGTTGAGGAGCAACTTGAGTCCGCAGAAGAGAGTGAAGGAGACTCACTGGATGGACAACAACCTAGGCACCACAACAGAAGGGTGCAGGCTGATGACAACCTTGGTAGCCTCAAGCTGAGGATACCACCATTCCATGGCAAGAATGATCCTGACGCCTACTTGGAATGGGAGAAGAAGATAGAGTTGGTCTTCGGATGCCAACACTACACTGAGGAGAGGAAGGTCAAGCTAGCAGCCACTGAATTCTGTGGTTATGCTATAAACTGGTGGGAGCAGATTGCAACAACAAGGAGGCGCAATGGAGAGCCCCAAATCACCTCCTGGTTTGAGATGAAAACCTTGATGAAGAAGTGGTTTGTCCCTGCTCACTATGGACGAGACCTTCACCAGAGATTGAGAAGACTTTCTCAAGGCACAAAGAGTGTAGAGGACTATCACCAGGAGTTGGAGACACTCATCATGAAGGCTGAAGTGGTTGAGGATGCTGAAGCAACCATGGCTAGATTCCAAGGAGGACTCAACCGGGAAATCCAAGATAGGCTGGAGCTACAAGACTATGAGGACATGAATGAGTTGTTGCACAAAGCCATTCTGATTGAGCAACAAAACAAAAGAAGAAGCACTGCCAAATCTCAATTCGGATCTGCTTCAAAACCAGCCTACTCAAAGGATGACAAATCCTTCTCTAAGCCTAAAGAAGGAACCTCAGCAGTAGGTTCCACTCGTGATGACAAGGGCAAAGGACCAGCAACACCTGCTAGGTCCCGGAATGTCAAGTGCTTCAAGTGTCATGGCTTTGGACACTATGCTAATGAGTGCACCAACAAGAAGGTTATGGTCCTGCTTGACAATGGAGATGTAGTCTCGGAGGATGAAGAGGAGCTATCTGATGAGGACGTGGATTACCCTGTCAAGGGAGAACTTCTAGTCACCAAGAGGACTCTCAATGTTCAACCATAGGCGAAAGAACATGAACAGAGAGAGAACTTCTTTCACACCAGGTGTTTAGTCCTAGACAAGGTGTGTAGCCTGATCATTTATGGAGGAAGCTGCACAAACGTGGCAAGTGAGACACTAGTGAACAAGCTGAGCCTTACTGTCCGCAATCACCCCAACCCATACACACTCCAGTGGCTAAGTGAAGAAGGTGAAATGCGAGTGACCAAACAAGTGATGGTGCCCCTGACCATTGGGAGATACCAGGTTGAGATCACTTGTGATGTCCTACCTATGGAGGCTAGTCACATCTTGCTGGGCCGCCCATGGCAATATGACAAGAGGGCAGTACATGATGGCTACACGAATAGGCATTCCTTTGTTCACAAGGAAAGGAACATCACTCTTGTTAGATTTTCAGAGTATGGACTCGTGTGTGTGAAGAACAGGATGAACAAACCCTTTAGGGACAGAGAGAACTCGAAATGGTGAGAGAGAAGGGTCTGGTTCACTTAGTGTTAACTTGAACCAGAAACAGAGATTAGGAGAGACTTAGAGAGATTAGAGAGATTAAGAAAGGGAGAGATTAGAGAGAATCTGATGCAAGAACACTAAGCTTGATATTATGAAGTAGAGAGGGGAAATCCCCCTTACTCTCTTAGGGTTTACAATCGCCACTTATGGCTTTATATAGGCAATACAAGTAGCAGATTAATAAACCTAGATCCTATGGATAGAAACACTTGAAGAAAGATGAACGGCTAGGATGATCTCTGGATGGAAGGCAATCCGTGTAGTATAGGATGATTGGAGGAGAGGAGAAGTGAATCTGGACCAAAAGCAGTCTCCATTCAGTATTTGAAATACTTGGCCCTTATTGCAGCTCGCCTTGGTCAAGAGACAGCCTGTCTTGTGCTGGCTTGTGGACTGAATGAGTGGACAGGAATGGCTGCGAGTATGAGCTGGGAAAGGCACCTTCCTGGTTGCTTCCTAAGGCATCTTGAAGATGCCAAAAGGATCTTTCTCCCTTGGATAACCATACTCGCCCATATCCTTGCCTTGAGACCCAAGTCTTCTCCAAAGGGGGTTGTACGGACACCCTGGCCGTACACTTTGGTCCCGGATTTTGCACAAGCCTAAAATGGCTTGAAAGGTTGAGAAAAGTACATTCCGGGTCGACCATGTCCGTACGGTCCGTACAGTCCGTACGGATCCGTACAGTACGGACGACCCGAACTTTGCACATCAACCATTCTCTTCCAAACTCTGCCAAACTCCTCCATTGCCTTCCTACTTCAATATAAGCCCTTCTTGGACTTCTTTCTGATTCTAGACAAGCCTCTGGATACTCCTTAAGCCTTGATAAACATTTCCGGAGGTTTTGCCCTAACTTTGCACTTTAGACCATCTTCATCATTTAGCTTCAGATGTTCATTTCTTCTCTTCAAGTTAACACTCCCCCTCAAGCTTGACTCTAGTGATCCTAAGTCAAGCTTGGAACCTTGAAGAGTCTCCTCATTAAAAACCTTATCAAAGAAAACCCTTTTGGGATAAAACCTTGATAAGGAAAAGAGTAAGATCTCCAAGGCCTAGGGATTGGCCAGTGAGTTCTTTGTGTCTCAACCAGTGTGGTGGACACAAAGAACTCTGGATCATGGCCCTCACTGTGGTGCAAGTCTGGACCGACTCTCATTGCACACCACTAACTCTTCTTGAGCTTATCTAGCTCTCTCCACACTGATCTTGGTCTCTCCCCCTTTCACCCAACCTCTTGTTGGGTTTAAGTGCTCGGATTACCAGATACTAACTCAGCCTTGGTTGCTTCTTCTTCTTGAACAACCACCAAGGACTCTCACTTCACAGATCATTGAAGCTTCTCAATACTCCCCCTCAAGCTTGACCATGTGGAACAAGTCAAGCTTGAAAGGATTGCTTCATGATCTTGATCAACACACCACTGCCCACTCCTTTCTGATCTCGCCACCTTGAATGGAATGCTGGAAGATACCTCAGCTAACTCTTCAACCACCTCACTTCAGAAGCCGCATTGTAGAGTCACCTTCTTCTTCACACAGCCAAGAGTGCTCTGACCACTCTCTTGTCTAGACTCGCCAATGTCTAAACCCGGATGGCTCCATCTTCTATTCCTGGTGCAATGGTGAGGAGGAACCAGGTCTTGAACTTAGATCATCAGGTAGCTCACTCAAGTCCCCACCTCAAGCTTGAATTGAGTTTAGGTTCAAGCTTGAAAGTGAGCCTGAATAAGCATCCAAACCAGGAGCACACCACCCCAACAGCTGCGCTTAAATCACTGGTCCACCTTCATGTCTTCAGCTCCAAGAACCCTCAGGTCACCGGCCTCCTCAAGCTTCAGTGATGACCTTGCCTTGTGCATCTTCACGAACCAGGAGCACAACACTCCCAACAGCTGCGCTTAGACTACTGGCTTCATGCACAAGCACCAACAACTCTCCACTGCTTCAGCAATGGGCAAGTCTTCCTCTTTGTTCCGGATTGATGTTGAACAAGGACACTCCTTGTGAACCTGAAACAACACTCAAACTCCAAACAAGATAAGACACACTTGCATTGGGATCAAACCTTGACTAATCATCAAGTTTGATCACCAATGTCACAAGCATTGCACTTAGACAGTATCTCATTGTCTTAAGATCCATCTAATGCAAGCTTACCATTCTCTAACTGCTATGGATGAACTGATCAGGAACAATCACAAGCAATTAGGCACATAACTCCTGCCTTAAACGACCCTTAGATTCAAGTCTAGGTGTCTCAACCTTAAGGCAGTAACAATGATAAACGAATGCAACAGTCTTAACCTATTCTATTCATGAAAGCAAGCCGGATTAGACACACAATCTATCATCCTAGCAAGACAACCATTTAGAACAGAGACTAAGCAACATTATCATTTCCAAATACCAGACCCAATGCTTTACTTTCAATCAGTTCTATTCATGTATGCAAGCAGATTCAGAACATACTATCTAATATCATGGCAAGCATCATTAAGAACTGGAGCAAGCATTTCAATAACTCAAACAACCAAACGAGTCTCTTTCAATACAACCTGGAACAGATTCTAAACATTCACATCTAGCAATCTTTAAACACATTCTCAGGCTTCAACACATCACACACACACATTTCAGTTCATATAGATCATAAAGGATCAAGCTTTACTCAAGGGAAAGAAGTTTCTTACAGTTAAGGAACTAGTGTTAGTTCCTTGAACCACCAGTGATACATGGACTGGACAAGAGCTATTGGTGTCGACCCCAACATCTCCTTCCTCCATGGACCTTCCCCTTGGACTCTCCATGTCAAAGACTCCACCTTTCTTCATACTTGAGTCGCCTCCATCAGTAACAAGGTGAAAGCTTTCACCTTTCTTCCTGATCTTTGAATAGGAACCGGCCTGGAGTGTTTTGATGAAGAGGGGAGCAAGTCCTCTCCAAAACATCTAGATCCAAGGCTCTTCTTTCTTCTGGACGGGTATGAGAGAGTATGGGTCTTCAAGAACACTTTCTGGGCAGCAGATGAACACCTTCTTGTAGAGGTTGAACCGGCTGGAAAGGAAGTGTCTTTTGGGCTTGAATGGACATGAGAGTGAGCTTAGATCTTCAGCGGATGAAGGAACCAAGTTCTGATGAACCAGGCTCTGATACCATGTTAGATTTTCAGAGTATGGACTCGTGTGTGTGAAGAACAGGATGAACAAACCCTTTAGGGACAGAGAGAACTCGAAATGGTGAGAGAGAAGGGTCTGGTTCACTTAGTGTTAACTTGAACCAGAAACAGAGATTAGGAGAGACTTAGAGAGATTAGAGAGATTAAGAAAGGGAGAGATTAGAGAGAATCTGATGCAAGAACACTAAGCTTGATATTATGAAGTAGAGAGGGGAAATCCCCCTTACTCTCTTAGGGTTTACAATCGCCACTTATGGCTTTATATAGGCAATACAAGTAGCAGATTAATAAACCTAGATCCTATGGATAGAAACACTTGAAGAAAGATGAACGGCTAGGATGATCTCTGGATGGAAGGCAATCCGTGTAGTATAGGATGATTGGAGGAGAGGAGAAGTGAATCTGGACCAAAAGCAGTCTCCATTCAGTATTTGAAATACTTGGCCCTTATTGCAGCTCGCCTTGGTCAAGAGACAGCCTGTCTTGTGCTGGCTTGTGGACTGAATGAGTGGACAGGAATGGCTGCGAGTATGAGCTGGGAAAGGCACCTTCCTGGTTGCTTCCTAAGGCATCTTGAAGATGCCAAAAGGATCTTTCTCCCTTGGATAACCATACTCGCCCATATCCTTGCCTTGAGACCCAAGTCTTCTCCAAAGGGGGTTGTACGGACACCCTGGCCGTACACTTTGGTCCCGGATTTTGCACAAGCCTAAAATGGCTTGAAAGGTTGAGAAAAGTACATTCCGGGTCGACCATGTCCGTACGGTCCGTACAGTCCGTACGGATCCGTACAGTACGGACGACCCGAACTTTGCACATCAACCATTCTCTTCCAAACTCTGCCAAACTCCTCCATTGCCTTCCTACTTCAATATAAGCCCTTCTTGGACTTCTTTCTGATTCTAGACAAGCCTCTGGATACTCCTTAAGCCTTGATAAACATTTCCGGAGGTTTTGCCCTAACTTTGCACTTTAGACCATCTTCATCATTTAGCTTCAGATGTTCATTTCTTCTCTTCAAGTTAACACTCCCCCTCAAGCTTGACTCTAGTGATCCTAAGTCAAGCTTGGAACCTTGAAGAGTCTCCTCATTAAAAACCTTATCAAAGAAAACCCTTTTTGGGATAAAACCTTGATAAGGAAAAGAGTAAGATCTCCAAGGCCTAGGGATTGGCCAGTGAGTTCTTTGTGTCTCAACCAGTGTGGTGGACACAAAGAACTCTGGATCATGGCCCTCACTGTGGTGCAAGTCTGGACCGACTCTCATTGCACACCACTAACTCTTCTTGAGCTTATCTAGCTCTCTCCACACTGATCTTGGTCTCTCCCCCTTTCACCCAACCTCCTGTTGGGTTTAAGTGCTCGGATTACCAGATACTAACTCAGCCTTGGTTGCTTCTTCTTCTTGAAGAACCACCAAGGACTCTCACTTCACAGATCATTGAAGCTTCTCAATAACTCTGGTGCCATTGACTCCACAAGAAGTGCATCAAGATCAGGTGCAACTTAAGCTGAGAAGAGAAGAAGCTAAGGCCACAGTTTCAGCTTCACTCAAGGAGGACACGGCCAAGGTAAGTACTCATAACCTTTTTGCTTCTTCTAAAGAGATCAAGGAGGCATTGAATACTCAACAGCCCATGATCCTTGTTTTGTTCAAAGAATTACTAACCACAGGGGCTAATCATGAACCAATTATTCCAAAAGAGATTGAGTATCTTTTGCAGGAGTATAGGGATGTCTTTCCAGAAGATAATCCAATTGGTTTGCCACCCATCAGAGGCATTGAGCACCAAATTGACTTTGTACCAGGAGCTTCACTCCCAAACCGTCCAGCATACAGGACCAACCCTGTTGAGACCAAGGAGCTTCAGAAACAAGTCAATGATCTCTTGGAGAAAGGCCACATCAGAGAGAGCATGAGTCCTTGTGCTGTACCTGTTCTACTGGTACCCAAGAAGGATGGAAGCTGGCGCATGTGTGTGGATTGCCGAGCCATCAACAACATTACAGGCATACAGGTTGATGAAGAGAAGGTGAAAGCTATCAAGGAGTGGCCGACTCCTAAAACCATTGGAGAAGTCAGAAGTTTTCATGGACTTGCTGGCTTCTACAGGAGGTTTGTGAAAGACTTCAGCACCATTGCTGCCCCACTCACTGAAGTCATCAAGAAGAATGTGGGATTCGCATGGGAGCAAGCTCAGGAAGATGCATTTCAGTTGCTGAAAGGGAAGTTAACCAGTGCTCCTTTACTTGTACTCCCTGACTTTATTAAAACTTTTGAGATAGAGTGTGATGCATCTGGAGTGGGAATTGGAGCCGTGCTGATGCAAGAAAAGAGGCCTATAGCTTACTTCAGTGAGAAGCTTGGAGGCGCCACATTGAACTACCCAACCTATGACAAGGAGCTGTATGCCTTGGTGAGAGCTCTACAAACGTGGCAGCACTACCTTTGGCCTAAAGAGTTTGTGATCCATACAGATCATGAATCTCTTAAGCATCTCAAAGGGCAACAGAAGCTGAACAAGAGGCATGCTAGGTGGGTTGAGTTCATTGAGACATTCCCTTATGTCATCCAGTACAAGCAAGGTAAAGAGAATGTAGTTGCTGATGCACTCTCAAGAAGGTATGTCCTACTATCTTCTATGGAAACAAAGCTTTTGGGATTTGAACACCTTAAGTCTTGTTATGCTGATGATCCAGAGTTTCAGGAAGTTTTTAGAAACACTGAGAAACATGCTAGTGGAAAGTTCTATCAAGTGAAAGGGTTTCTTTTCTATGATAACCGCTTGTGTGTGCCTTGTGGTTCTTTGAGGGAACTTTATGTCAGGGAAGCTCATGGAGGAGGGTTGATGGGACACTTTGGCGTAGCCAAGACACAGTCTACCTTGCAGGAATACTTCTATTGGCCTAACATGAAGAAAGAAGTGGAGAAGGTGTGCTCAAGGTGTGTCGTGTGCAAACAAGCCAAGTCCAAGGTGCAACCAACAGGTTTGTATACTCCACTTCCTATCCCTACTGAACCTTGGGTTGATATCTCTATGGACTTTGTTTTGGGACTGCCTAGAACTAGAAAGGGTAGAGATAGCATCTTTGTGGTGGTTGATAGGTTTTCCAAGATGGCACATTTCATACCTTGCCATAAGACTGATGATGCATCCTTAGTGGCTGATCTATTCTTTAGAGAGGTTGTTAGGTTGCATGGAATGCCCAGGACCATAGTTTCTGATAGGGATTCTAAGTTCCTTAGCTATTTCTGGAAAACATTGTGGGGGAAACTAGGAACTAGATTGCTATTCTCAACCACTTGTCATCCACAAACTGATGGGCAAACTGAGACTGTCAATAGGACATTGTCTACCCTCTTGCGTGCTATCATCAAAAAGAACATTAGGACTTGGGAGGATTGTTTGCCGCATGTAGAGTTTGCATACAATAGGTCAATGCATTCAGCCACTAAGCTCACCCCTTTTCAAGCCGTCTATGGATTCAATCCCTTGTCTCCATTAGACTTGTTGGCTTTACCTTTGAAAGAGCAGACTAACCTTGATGGTCAGAAGAAGGCCGAGTTTGTTAGATCTTTGCATGAACAGGTCAGGAGAAACATAGAGGACCGCACCAAAATGTATGCAAGAAAGAAGAACAAAGGCAGGAGAGAGTTGGTGCTAGAACCAGGTGATCTCGTGTGGATCCATCTCAGGAAGGAAAGGTTTCCTAATGAGAGAAAGTCCAAGCTGATGCGAAGGACAGACGGGCCATTCAAAGTGCTCAAGAGGATCAACAACAATGCTTATCAGATTGATCTCGAAGGTAAGTACAACATTAGCTCAACATTCAACGTTTCTGACTTGATTCCTTTTGTGGCAGATGAATCGGATTTGAGGTCAAATCCTTTTAAAGGAGGAGGGGATGGTGTGACCACCATTGGGTCAAATGCAACCTCCAGTCAATCCCATTGCCAAGACGCCAAGGAACCAGAAGAGGAGGCTTACCAGGGAGAGGTCCAGGAGCTGATGGAGGAACTAGAACAAGTAGATCCCTATGTAGCCGACTGGATGAGTGGAGAGGAAGAGATGGATCAGAATGCAGCTCAAGATGACTTGATCTTCTCAGTTGGACCAATTACAAGATCAAAGACAAAAGCTCAGAGGCAAGCTTTGTTAGCTCTGCTTGAGCACGTGAGACAAGAGGAGGAATCGATCAAGAGTGAAGAACCAGCATGTTGGTTTAATGTGATTTCGATTTGTACTTAAATTGAACCAGCAAACCAAAGACAATTAGGATTAGGATTTTCGATTCAGAGTAGTAAACCAATTTCAATTGGGTTTAGGGTTAGGGTTAGACAAAACCAATTTCAATTCGGTTTAGGTTTAGGGTTAGACAAAACCAAAACCATCTCGGTTTAGGTTTTGGGTTAGATGTAGCTTTCTATTTAAGCAAGCGCCGCAGGCAGCTTGAAACTCAATCAATAAACTCGAAATATTTTAGCAATTGCTTGCCTAGTTCTTCTGCTTTCTCTGTTCAGCTAAAGGAACATTGATCTTCATCTAAAGGAAGGAATTCCTTGTGATCCATCAACGACAATACAAGGTAATCTTGTGTCATTGAGTAGCAACACATATCTGAGGCATCCCCATCGCCAAGGAGAGCAGTCCATCATCAGATCCGAGTGCTAGTAGCCTCTTGATCAACCCTCTATCCATCCCCTTCAAGTGATCCGTGGAGAACAAGCATATCCAGGCCGCACCAGAACTCGTCCAGATTAATATTCTGAAGCATATTTGAAGTTAAATGGAGCATCAGACCGTTGAAGAGAGCTGAGGCAAGTGGAGATTTAATTAAGAATAAAAGTCACATGTTCTGCCTAAGAAGAAAGCAGTTTGGACCTGTCACTTTCACTCAACCAGACTGTGCCCATGTCTCTCCTGTCACTATCTACTCCCTCTGGTCGAGATTCACCTTGGCTGCATCCTCCTGGCTTCATCAGAAACCCTACAATAATATTTGTTTAGTAGATTTGTACTTTAATATTTATTTATTCTCTTGCAATTTGTAATCTGGCTATATAGCCACCCCATGTGTATTGTGAAACCTCTAAGGCAGAGGGGAGTTCTCTCTCTCTTCAATATTCTCTTGTTACTTCACTCTCCCCACTCTCTTCACTCTCTTAATCTCGTCCATACTCTCTGTGATTCTCACTCTCACTTAATCTCTCTCAGATACTCACTAATACTCTCTTAATCTCTTAGTTCACCAGCAGCATTCTCCTTGATTCTCCTTTACTCTCATCAGTCTCTTCTCTATAATTTCGACCATACTCTGTTTCTACATCACTCACACACCAGAATCTGTCTATTCTCACAGGATTGCCATAAGGTCAGACAAGCTGTGGAGCAGCAAATCATCTTGCCATGTTACACTAGAAGTGAAGATCAGTTGGCAGACATCTTCACCAAGGCAGCAAGCTCTAAGGTCTGTGAGTCCATACATTCCAAACTTGGACTCATAGAACTCCCATCTCACTGATCCTCTTAGCCATGAGGTATTCTACTCTTTTTCCTTGGCTTGGTTTTTATCCCATGTGGTTTTTTCCAAGCTAAGGTTTTAATGAGGGAATGCTTCATGGTTTCCAAGCTTGACCAGTCCCTATGGTCAAGCTTGAGGGGGAGTGTTGAGATGAAGCAATAAAGAACAAGGAGAATGGATGGTTTCATAATAATCAAGTTTGGAGTTGCCTTGAGAAGCAAGGTTGTCCGTACAACCTAAAAGATACCTTCTGGTGCAAGCTATCCATCTGCCTTGTTAAAAGAGACCTAAGAGACTCAAGGAGACTTATTTAAATGGTTTCATGTCGGCAGAAGAGGCAGAGATCCGTTGGAGAAGGTTTGAATCAGAGATCACATGTTTGGTTAAGGCTTAGGACCTGTCATTTTCAGTCTGAACCTACCAGACCTCTCTCCTCTTTGTTTATTCTTTTCCTTGGCGACTTGTGCCCACTTGTGCCCATTGTTTGTCTTTAAATACTCTGTATTAGGTTTCTGAATAAGGGAAGGGAAAAAAAAATCAATTCTGGTTCCCTAAACTCTCTCTCTCTCTCTCACTCGAAATTCTCCTCTCTCTCTTGCTGTTCTTCATGTTCTTGAGCAGAACTCCTCTGTTCTTGACTTAATCTCTCTTTAATTCTCATAAACTCACAATAATCTCAGTTCCAAGCTTGTACAAGGATTCCTATGGTCAAGCTTGAGGGGGAGTGTTGGAATAATGAAAGAAAGAAAATAAGAGAAGCAAGCTGGATTAAGGTTCAAACCGGGACAGCAAAGTAAGAAGATTTGAAGCTCCCTACAGTTCATCAAAAACCTAACCATACTTGACTTGCAAGGCAAGGAATGAGTGGGGAAGACCTTGTGGACGTGGCTGAAGTTCCAGAATTCAAGGAAATTCAGTTTGAATGCAATTGGATCAATCTGGTTTGAATTAGACAAGAAGAAGTCACATGGGTTGCTTTGGAGAAGCAACTGGACCTGTCACTTTCACTCAAGCAGGCTGTGCCAACCTCTCTCCTGTCCCTTTCTACTCTTCCTGGACGAGCATACCTTGGCTGTATCCCCTTTGGCCTCTTCTCATTCTCTAAATAATTACTTGTTTATGTTTTCATGTTTTAGTAATTGTTTAATCATGTGTATTGCCTATTTAAAGGGTTCTCCATCACTTGTAACATTAAACCAGAATTAATAGACAAGTTTCTCTGTCTAATTTCGTGTGCTCTCTCTCCCTTGCTTGTGTCTAAACAATATTCACAATGTAAGGAGTTAAGTATTATGGTTTAGAGGCTGCCTTAGCTCTTTCTCTCTTAAGGCAGCCTAAAACTTGTCAAACTCACTCTAAACTCTTCTTTATCTATTGTCTTAAACTCTAGCTTACTGATTCTGAATCCCATTCATCTAAGTACACAAGTGTTGTGTTACTTCTAAAGAATAGATTCATATTAGAGAGTTTCTGCTTCATATAACCAGTTTACTGTCTAGGATTCTTGGTGATACGATCCTAGGAACGTTACTCTGAAGTTTTAAAGGCTGAAGCAACGAAGAACGGATTATGCAACGAATGAGGGAATGATGGCAGCGATGGAGTGATGAACGGATGGGCTGGAGGTGGACTGATGGCGAGATTGATGAGTATGGGAATGATGATTTCGACACAACCAGAGGCTGGAAACAATGGTTGCTGGTTTGTAGAGACTCTAGGATGATGAAGATCACGTTAGAGGCTCGGATTCAAGTCTAGGATAGAATCAGTTTGAGAGAACAAGTTTCTGCTGGAAAAGTTTCTTTCACGTTTATTCTCTACCTCTCTATAAGCAGCAGTCACGAAAATATAAAGGAAAGAGAGAGGCACATGAGCCTTAGGGTTTTTGACACACCCTTAAAAGAAAAACAGCAAGTAGTTCTAAAAATAAAAGAAAACAGCATGAAGTCTGGAATTAAAAAAACAAAGCATGCGACATAAAGAAAAGTCTTTATGTGCCAAAACCAAACCAAGTACTTATTCAAATAGCTTAATTGAAGAGAAAAAATGCCCTGCCTCCTTAAAACCTTAAGAATGGTAAACCCGGTGTAGGAAAAAACCCATTCTCTAAGGAAAGAGTACAGCTACACATTATCCTCTTTGTGGCTATTCAAATAAGTCACCTGGTCCTTCTTGCGGAATATGGGTGAATATGTTGTAGATAGCAGTGGCTTGATGATCCTCCATTTCCGTGTTAATCAAGGTTCGGACTTCCTTAGCTAACTCCTTAGCTTTTGAACGTGTTACTCTGGCTTCCGGAGCTGACTCCCTGGTCTTAGATCGTGTGATACTTCCTTCTGGCTCAGGAACATCTTCCTCCGAGCTTGAGCTATCCATGATCATATCATCCTCCCCCTCTTGAAAGGGATTTGTCCTCAAATCCGAATCTGCAACATAAGGAAGCAAATCAGAAACATTGAAAGCACTTGAGGTGTTATACTTATCTTGGAGGTCAAGTCTGTAGGCATTGTTGTTGATCCTTTGAATTACTTCAAAAGGACCATCAACTCTTGGCATTAGTTTAGACTTCCGCTCTTCAGGAAATCGGTCTTTCCTAAGATGAACCCAAACAAGGTCTCCCACTTCAAAAATCAGCTCCTTGCGCCCCTTGTTTGCATGTTTAGCGTACAGCTTGGTCTTCTTCTCGATGTTTTCTTTGGCTTTGGCGTGAAGTCTGCGTACATACTCAGCTTTCTTTTTTCCATCTAAACTGCTACGTTCCTTCAAAGGCAAAGAAACCAAATCTAAAGGAGACAAGGGGTTAAATCCATAAACAATTTCAAAGGGAGAAAATAAAGTGGAAGAGAGCTTAGCGTGGCTATAGGCAAATTCGACAAAAGGTAGATACTCTTCCCATGTCTTCAGGTTGCCTTTAACCATGGTTCGCAGAAGGGTTGATAGTGATCTGTTGACTACTTCCGTTTGACCGTCTGTCTGAGGATGGCACATGGTAGAGATTGAAAGTTTGGTGCCAAGTTTCGCCCATAGAGTGCGCAAAAATGAGACAAGAACTTGGTATCACGGTCTGATACTATCACCCTCGGCATTCCGTGAAGTCTCACTACTTCCCTGAAAAACAAATTGGCAACTCTAACTGCATCTTCTGTCTTATGGCTGGCGATGAAATGTGCCATCTTGCTGAACCTCTCAACAACCACAAAAATAGAATCTCGACCACTTCTGGTTCGAGGTAAGCCAATGACAAAATCCATGGAGATGTCAGTCCAAGGGTGAGAAGGAATAGGTAAAGGTGTATATAACCCGTGTGGTTGAACTTTGCTTTTGGCTAGTTTGCACACGGCACACCTAGAGCACACTTTCTCCACGTCCTTCTTCATATGGGGCCAGTAAAACTGATCCTGAAGACTGAGTAAAGTCTTCGCCACACCAAAATGACCAGCAAGTCCTCCACCGTGAGCTTCCCTCACTAATAGTTCTCAGATTGTTCCCGTAGGAATGCATAGTCGGTTTTGGTAGAACAAATAGCCATCTTTCCTGAAATAACTCTCAAAAGCAAATTTAGAGCATTTGGAATAGTATTCTTTAAAATCCGGATCAGATTCATAGAGTTCCTTCACAAGTTCAAAACCAAATAATTTTGAACTTAAGGTAGAGATAAGAGAATACCTCCTGGACAATGCATCGGCAACTACATTGTCCTTACCTTTTTTATACTGAATCACGTACGGGAAAGTTTCTAAGAATTCCATCCATCTACCATGCCTTTTGTTGAGCTTTTGTTGTCCCTTGAGGTGCTTAAGGGACTCGTGATCTGTGTGTATGACGAACTCTTTAGGCCACAAATAGTGCTGCCAGGTCTGCAGAGCTCATACCAAGGCATAGAGTTCCTTGTCGTAGGTAGGATAGTTAAGAGTAGCTCCTCCCAACTTCTCACTGAAATATGCCACTGGTTTCTTTTCCTGTGTAAGTACTGCACCAATACCGACACCAGACGCATCACATTCAATTTCAAAAGTCTTTTTAAAAGCAGGTAAGACTAATAAAGGAGAGTTGATAAGCTTCTCTTTTAAGGCTGTAAAGCCTTTTCTTGGGCGGTTTCCCATCTGAAACCAATGTCTTTCTTGATCACTTCGGTAAGTGGAGCAGCAATGGTGCTGAAGTCTTTCACGAATCGTCTATAGAAACCTGCCAAACCGTGAAAACTCCTAACTTCTCCCACGGTTTTGGGTGTAGGCCAATCACGGATTGCTTTGATCTTCTCCTCGTCAACCTTAACTCCTTCTGCTGTCACAACAAATCCTAAAAAGACTACTTCCTTAGTGCAGAAAGAACATTTAGCAAGGTTAGCATATAACTTTTCAGATCGAAGAACATTTAAAACAGAACGAATATGTGAAAGATGTTCTTGCAAACCGTTGCTATAGATGAGGATGTCATCAAAGTATACAACCACGAATACTCCGATAAATTCCCTGAGGACATGGTTCATGACTCTCATGAAGGTGCTGGGAGAATTGGTGAGTCCGAAAGGCATGACCAGCCACTCATAAAGACCATGCTTGGTCTTAAAAGCTGTCTTCCATTCATCTCCTTCCTTCATGCGAATCTGATGGTAACCACTCCTTAGATCTATTTTCGTGAAGATAGTAGATCCACAAAGCTCATCTAGCATGTCATCAAGGCGTGGGATTGGATGTCTGTATTTAACGGTAATGTTGTTGATGGCACGGCAGTCAACACACATCCTCCAGGAGCCGTCTTTCTTGGGTACCAATAGAACAGGGACTGCGCATGGGCTAAGGCTCTGGCGTACGTATCCTTTGTCCATGTATTCAGTGACTTGTTTTTCCAGCTCCTTAGTCTCTTCAGGGTTGGTTCGGTACGCAGGCATGTTGGGTAGAGGAGCACCTGGTACTAGATCGATTTGATGTTCTATACCTCGGATAGGTGGGAGCCCAGATGGTATGTCTTCAGGAAAGACATCACTAAATTCCTGTAAAAGATCAGACATTCCTACAGGCAGCTCAAGACGATCATTAGCACTGACTAGGGACTCCTTATACATAACCATAAAGACAGGTAATTCAGAATCAATACAATCAGAAACTTCCCTAGCATTAAGGTATAGAACTGAACCGTTAGATGATTCCTCTTCTGGCGTGGGTTTGGACTTGGCTTTGAGCTGATCCTTGTAAATTTCGTGAGGTGTCATGGGCAGCAAGGTCACCTTTTTGCCTTTGTGGTTGAATGTCTGCTTGTTGGTGAAGCCATCATGTAAGACTTTACGATCAGATTGCCATGGTCTCCCCAACAATATATGGCTGGCCGTCATTGGTATAACGTCACATAGGATCTCGTCTTCGTACCTGCCAATGGTTAGTGTAACCTTAACTTGTTTATTGACGTCAATACCTTTGCCATTATCAAGCCAATGGAGGTTGTAGGGCCGTGGGTGTGGCTGCGTTTCCAGTCGAAGTTTCTGAACCATCACCTCGCTAGCTGCATTGGTACAGCTCCCGCCATCTACAATCAAACTACATACCTTACCTTTGACAAGACAACGAGTATGGAACAGATTCTCCCGTTGGCATGATTCCTCGGATTGAGATTGAACTGAAAGAGTTCTCCGAGTTACCAAGAGCTCTCCCACGACAGGATGTAGCTCTTCTTCTTCCTCATAGGTTGACTCTCCTTCTGACTCAGATTGAGGAATGATTTCCCCGTCGTCTCGTAACATAAACGCCTTCTTGTTAGGACAATCACGAATGTAATGTCCTATTCCTTGACACCTGAAACATCGTACACCAGCTAGAGACGTATTAGACTTGGGTTTAACGTCAGATTTTACCCCCTCTTTTGTCACAGATTGCGACGGCTTAGTGTCTTTGGAGTCGGCAGGTTTAGACATGGTGTTGTTGTCTCTCGGCCTTGAGGTAGTAGGCGTGAAGGAGGGTCTGGTAGTACGCCTTTTGTTTTGAGCTTCAATGAGTTCTGCTTTGTGAATCATCTCATCAATGTCTGCGTAAGTCTGAAGCTCCAATTTGTCTTGTATGTCACGGTTAAGTCCTCCCAAGAACCTGGACATAACCATATCTTCGCCTTCTTGAAGACCTGCACGAATCAAAAGAGTTTCCAATTCCTGGTAATATTCCCGAACAGACTTAGAACCTTGAACTAGGCGCCTAAGCTTGTTGAGAATCTCCCTATGGTAGTGAGCCGGAATGAACTTCTTGCGCATTTGAATGAGTAACTGCGTCCAAGTGGTAATAGGAGTTTCATTGGCCCGAGCACGCGTAAAGCATAGTCGCGGAATTCAGTTATGGCTATCTTCACCTTGTTGGCTGGATAGGTACCTGCGATCAAGAAATTGGATTCCATCTTACGCTCCCAATCAAGATATAACTCAGGATCATTTGAACCAATAAAAGAAGGGAAACGAATTTTGAGATGTTTGATCTGCTGTTGAACATGATCAACATCTCTACGAGGTTCTCGGCCTCTAGAACGGATGGTGCTGCCATTAGATCGATCCGAAAGATCTTGATCATCGTAGTAGGCATCTTCCTCTTCAAAGAATACAGGTTGTCCTCCTCAGGTTGTGCTTGGCCTGTAATGGCGTGGAGGTAGAGCAGCAGCTCCTGTTCCTCTCGCACCTACATTATCAAAAGGAAAAGGATTAGTGTTGTTCCGAACATCTTGAGATGGTCTTTGTAGTAACCCGCCTAAAGGGATGAAATGGTCGAGATCGACAAAGTTGGAATTTGGAGCCAATCTTTTGGGAATCAAAGTTTGATAAGGAATGTTGAGTTTTGGTCATATAAAACTTAACATGGTTCATAGAAAATGGAAGAATGGTCGAGCATCAACCTGGTGGTCGAGTCGCGGGAGATAAAGATCGATCGGGAAAGTTTGAAGTACGAGATGGTCAAAGAATGGATCGTAAGTGAACCATGAGTCAAAATAAGCTGCTCTACCATGTTATACAATGTCTCAGATTGATCAAATGAACGTTTTGGAAGCATAACATTTTTGGAAGCACGACGTTTTAGAAGCACGACGTTTCCGTAGCTCGACGTTTCTTAGGCACGAAGTTTTCCGCGAAACTTCGTGATACGCCCTACGATAGGATCACTCAACCGGATTGGGTTGATATGAACTCCGGAAGGAGAACTAATGGATTGAAGGGTCGCACGAAGGTTGCGGAAGGCCTCCGATATTCCCGACTTCAGTTGGTGCTTGATATGACTCACAAGCCCACCAAAGGAAGATGCTCTAACCGTTGCTTGATATGACTCACAAGACCAACGATTCGAGTTTTGTTTATCTCGGATATGACTCACCAAGAAAACAAGAAGAGTTCTTCAAAGAACAAAGAGTTTAACTCAAAACTAAAGTGATAATCGAATGGTTTATTGCTGAAATGAGATTACATATTTATAGTAGTGAAAAGGTATGTGAAAGGACTAAAAAGTTGTGAAAAAAACATGTAAAAATAGTCAAAATGACTCTTCGGTTCATGATCTGGTTGAATGACCCTTGATGTACTTGTCCAGGTTCGTCCGAATCTAATCTGGTCAACAGATGACCCTTCGGCTACTGTCCAAGTTCGTTTGTACCCGACGGGTGTAGTGCGGTAAGGACCAGGACGTACTGTGGTGTGTCCGTGTGGGTGATTGATGAACTTTCGTGAACGGATGACCACTTTAGACGAACCAAATCTTCAGAGAGCTTAAGTATCCTTGCTTTAGAGAGATTGGAATGATCGATCATCATGAGATCTTCAAACTGGTCGGAAAAGTCTTGTTCATGATCATCGGGCCATGCGGTACGTACCAAACGGGTCAGAAGCGAAGTGTTGTGTCCTAACTCCGATTCCACTCGTTGATCTTGAGTTCTGGCTTGACTATTGGTCCTAGAATGTCGAGTGGGTCGGGAAAGACTTGCTGTGGTACAGTCCATTCGTTCATTAGGTCATGATTCCAGCCTTAGGTCATTTCCGGATGTACGCGGGTCGATTCTGTACACGGCACTGTTCGTTGATCTGGTACGGTTGGATGGGCGAACCTCGGTTGGACTGATCTGCTCATCCTGATCACCATGCTGGGCTGGTTCCTCGTACTGGGGTGCATCATTCCCTTCCTCTTCAAAAGGATTTGTCCACAAATCTGGATCATCTGCACAAAAAGGAGATAAATCAGAAACATTGAAACTTGAAGAAATGTCATACTTACCTTGCAAGTCCAGCTGATAGGCATTGTCATGGATCTTTTTAAGGATCTGAAAAGGACCATCGACTCTAGGCATGAGTTTTGACTTTCTTTCTTCAGGAAATCGTTCCTTCCTAAGATGAACCCAAACAAGGTCGCCTTCTTCAAAGACAACTTTCCTTTTCTTTTTATTCGCCCTTCTTGTGTAACTCTCAGTTTTGGCTTTGATGTTGTCACGAACTTTCTCATGCAACTTCTGAATCGTGTCCGCCTTCTTTTTACCATCTGTACTAACTCTTTCACTCAAAGGCAAAGGCAAAAGATCAAGTGGAGATAAGGGATTGAAACCATACACAACCTCAAAAGGAGAAAACTTGGTAGAAGAATGCATGGAATGATTATAATCAAACTCAACATGAGGCAAACATTCTTCCCAATGCCTAAGGTTCCTTTTGACCAATGATCTAAGTAATGCTGACAAGGTCCGGTTGACAACCTCAGTTTGTCCATCAGTTTGAGGGTGACAAGTGGTGGAAAACATCAAACGAGTACCTAACTTAGACCGCAAAGTTCTCCAAAAATGACTAAGAAACTTAGCATCTCGATCTGAAACAATTGTCCTAGGCATTCCGTGCAACCTAACAATGTCTCTAAAGAACAAATCAGCAACGTGCACAGCATCATCAGTCTTATGACATGGTATGAAATGAGCCATCTTAGAAAATCTATCGACCACCACAAAGATAGAATCTCTACCAAATTTTGATTTAGGCAAACCAAGCACAAAGTCCATAGATATATTGATGAGGCCATCCAACCAGTAGCTGAACCAGAGACCAAGCACTTGCACCAATCAGCCAGCCCAAGGACCAGCCAGGATATGTGTTCAGTCAAAACGGCATATCTCACCAAAAAGGAGGAATATTTACATGAACCAAATTTTCATGCATACTACACTCAAGAAGGAGTCAACCACAATTGGAATCATACCAAAATCTATCCGGATCAGGAAGATATCAATTTTACAAACCGGAGGTTACCCAGCCCGTCCATCCGCGAGTACCCGAGTTTAGAAGCTGTTTCAAGCCCAATAAAGAAGTGATTTGGCCCAAAACATCTGATTGAATTCAATATGGATCTCTTAGCTTTGCAACAAGCCCAGAATGAAGAGAAATGGTCACGGAAATATGAAGTTATGGCCCAATCTCCAAAACCTGCCAAACCATTCCTACACTTGCCTTATTTGGAAGATCCGGGTTTTGCATCAATTCAATCTCAAGAAAGGCGACCAGGAGACCTTCTAAGTCATTCAGAGGCATTCCAAAACATATTACGGAGCACCATAGTACACAGGATCAGGCGGATCCCAATTAGACCAGAAGATAAGCTTGGTTTACCCACATTGGCCAAACCAGCACCATTTAAGGGAAGTATCCAAGATCTTTTACTTGGTCAGTTTGGTTCGACCCAAACTTATCTATGGAAGCCAGGAGATCATCTTAACCATTCAGAAGACATAATCCACGATCCAGGAGAGTCCTATGAGTTCATACCATGCACCAACCAACATAGGATCAAGAAGATGCTCATTAACACCAAACTGCCTTATTTGGAGATTCTTGCAATCCAGCTCCAACAGCTCTTTTCTCATTTATTTCTGGACGTGATAATCACCTTAGAAGCAGTCAAGAAGATCCCAAGGAATCTTTCTTATCCCTTAAAACCGACCAGGTTCAAGAAGACTCAAGATTCTTATTTGGAGCCAAAATCCCTTAAGAGCTCCAAACGGCTAGTTTTTCGATTTCTTGCTTAGTTTTGATTTGTTTCCTTTTCTAATAGTTTTAGAACGATAAGACCTTTGTCTCTGAGTATTATATAAGCTTCCAGACGTGCATTGTAAAGATCACCCTCAATCATCAAGTTAATAAGAAGTTTTATTCAGTTTTATCAAAGATAGTTTCTTTGCATAAAAGTTGTTCTTTAGTTCCTAAGTTGTGAGAAGCATTAGGAGACTATAGAGTTCGTGGTTCATAGGTTTTTTGTGAGATTCAAGAGCCTTGAGACACAGATTGAGATAGTCAATCAGCACCCATGGATTGAGAGAGTCAATCACCATCTATCCACCGTCGTCTTCCATCCATCCATCATCAAACTTTTATCAATCACTCATTCCATTCCTTTATCCATTTAGTTTCAGTTCTTATTTTTGTATTCATAAACTCACTGTTCTTCCTTTATTTTCAGGTTAGATTGGACAGAAAGGGATAGCAAGTCGGCCATCATCACCATCTTTCCATCCGATCTCAATCCTTACCGATAAGATCGACCCATCAACCATCCAAACCATCGGCCCAGCTTCCGTGCCTGTATCATTTGGTATCAGAGCTAAACATCCTGAATCAGGTCGAATCTATCCTTGCATCATATTTTATTTTCATTTGCTTACATTCATAAATCGAAAAAAGCCATAAAAAAACAGTTTCTGCATTTTGTGTTCATAAGAAAAAAAAAAACAAAAGAGAAGAAGTTTCTTGCATTTGATCCACGAAAATTTTGAAAAGAGATCTCCCATTGTGTTTGCATTCATTCAGTTTATTTAGTTTCCATTCCTAGTTGATTGCATTCCTCATTAAAAAAAATCTGCATTTCCTTATTTGTTCTTGTTTAAATCTTGCATAAGAGAAAAACATATAAAGAGGCATATCATTTTATAAATTTCGTGCATATCATATAGTTGCATCATTTTATTGCTTGCATTCAGAAAAGAAAAAAAAAATATCATTTAGCTTAGTTTATATCATTTTGGTACAAGAGTATCTAGTTGTTTCCTTTTTCGGTTTATTTGCATATAAGCATACAACCTGTCTTTAATTCTTATTCTCTTTTCTTTTAAATTTTAAAAAAACCAAAATAAAAAGTTATTTCTTTTTTTTCCTTTATATATTTCGTGCATCTTAATACATTTCAAAAAAAGGAGATTTGTGAAGTTAAAAATTGTTTTCAAAAAAAAAAAGAGAAAATCAAAGAAATATCAAGTTTCCATTTCCTTGCTTATTCCTTTTCCTTCTTTTGTTAAGGCATTAATCATCTTGTTCTCTGTTTCTGCAAGGAGAAAACGAAGAGAATTTAGAAGAGAGACCATGGGAGAAGATTCAGAAGAAGAGAGTCCTTATGACTCAAGCCAAGAGACCAACCATGATGAAACCGACCAAGCATGGTTTAGTGAAGAGGATGGCTGTGTTGGATCATGGTTTGATGATGACTACTCTATTTCAGAGTATGGAGACAACCCTGATGAACCATATCCTGATCCGGAACCACCTGATCATTCAATTGAAGAAACCAGCCACCAAGGATTGTATGAAGAAGAAACTGAATCCAATATCAGTTTCAATAAAAAATATGGTTTTTCTGGAGATGAATATCCTGAAGATGAAACAGGACGTGCTGATCATGAAGCTGACCAGGACAACTCATGCCAAGAGGAAACTGATTCTGAAATCAGTAAGCATGAAGAAGATTTTTCTGAAGCCAAAGAAGTCTATGAAGATGATGAAGATACTGGTGGAGAAGAAATTGAAGAAGAGTCTCAAGCCAGAGACATACCATGGTGTGAGATACCTTACTCTGATGAAGAGGATGAAAACCAAGACGAAACTGGTTCTCAAATCAGTGTAGACCACTTGGAAGAAGCCTATGGAGAGAAATCAGATTATCAAGAAGACTTCACTGAAGAGGAGGAAGCCTTATGTGAGGCTGGAAGAAATGTTACTGAGCTTGAAGCATACTCCATCAAATTTTCTGGTTATGGCCAAAGAGATGAGGACTACCTAAAGTGGGAGGACACAATGGAAACCTTGTTCCAAAGTCACCACATTCCAGAAGAAGAGAAGTTGTCCTATGCCACTAAGACACTCACTGGCCCTGCTCTATACTGGTGGAACAGAGAGCAGTATGCAGTATGGTACTACCAAGAACCAGCTCATACTTGGGAGAGTTTTAAATCAGGGTTGCTTCAAGGGTTTGTGAAGAAAATTCCAGAGCAGGAATATCAGTCCCCTATGAGTGTTTCTCACGCAGGCTACACTCCCACATCAACCCAAAGCTTCAAGGCTGGAAGCAAGCAAGCTCATCACAGCCCACAAAAGATAGAACCGGCTATAGAGAAGAAAACTGTAAAGAAGCAAGAGGGTTCACAGCTAGGTTCACTCCAGTTGATAAAGGTACCAGACACATTCTCATATCCAAAAGGAACCTTAAAACCAGGGAGAAAGAAGGCCAAAGTTGTTCTTGAGAAAGGACAACCCCAACCTAAAGATGAAGCTATGGTACAAGGTTTGCTAAAGCCACCAGCATCATCAAATCAAAGTAAGTCCTCTAATTCTAAAAATATTAAAATTCAGACATGTTATAGATGTCATAAGAGAGGCCACTTTGCTGTAAATTGTCCATCTAGAAAGATAATAAGACTCACATCCTTGGAATTGAAACCGGAACCAAGTAAAACAAGTGATAGTCTAGTTCCTTTAGAACTTTCAAATTCTGGATTTATGCACTTGTCTTTGCCAAAGAGTTTTGATCCAGGAATAAAGCAAGATGATGGACGACCAAACAATGCTGAGAGGGTTCAAGAAAAGCAGGGACAGCACCTGACATGTCCACAAAATGTTGAAGAAGATGTAAGAAACATCAAGAGCACACATACTGCCAAAGAGCCAATCACTCTTCAACTTGCTAAAACAATTTGGGTAAATCTGAACTTTAATTTTCTTGATTATAAGTTTTTAAAACTAGATATAATACACTTGTTTCCTGCCAAAAGTGTTGAGTTTATTTCAGGAACAAGGGCAAAGGATCACATGAATGATCCACATAAGATCACAAGGTGTTTACATACCAAAAGTGAACAAGAAGTTGTCATCAGCAATATCTTGATTCCAGACGGTCCAGAAGATAAAACACTACCCACCAGAGTTCCCTACCAAAATAGAGGAGTAATCATGTCGTTCCTACTCAAAGGAGAACCACCAGATGTGCCAGCAAAGATCAAACCAATCAAATACCAAGGTAAGACCCTAGAATCTCAAAGGAGGATGAAACCTGACTTGCTCTATCTTGGTGCAGGTTATCCAGTTTCGAGGTCGAAAATTTTTCAAGAGAGAGGGTATGATGAGGCCATCCAACCAGTAGCTGAACCAGAGACCAAGCACTTGCACCAATCAGCCAGCCAAAGGACCAGCCAGGATATGTGTTCAGTCAAAACGGCATATCTCACCAAAAAGGAGGAATATTTACATGAACCCAATTTTCATGCATACTACACTCAAGAAGGAGTCAACCACAATTGGAATCATACCAAAATCTATCCGGATCAGGAAGATATCAATTTTACAAACCGGAGGTTACCCAGCCCGTCCATCCGCGAGTACCCGAGTTTAGAAGCTGTTTCAAGCCCAATAAAGAAGTGCTTTGGCCCAAAACATCTGATGGAATTCAATATGGATCTCTTAGCTTTGCAACAAGCCCAGAATGAAGAGAAATGGTCACGGAAATATGAAGTTATGTCCCAATCTCCAAAACCTGCCAAACCATTCATACACTTGCCTTATTTGGAAGATCCGGGTTTTGCATCAATTCAATCTCAAGAAAGGCGACCAGGAGACCTTCTAAGTCATTCAGAGGCACTCCAATACATATTACGGAGCACCATAGTACACAGGATCAGGCGGATCCCAATTAGACCAGAAGATAAGCTTGGTTTACCCACATTGGCCAAACCAGCACCATTTAAGGGAAGTATCCAAGATCTTTTACTTGGTCAGTTTGGTTCGACCCAAACTTATCTATGGAAGCCAGGAGATCATCTTAACCATTCAGAAGACATAATCCACGATCCAGGAGAGTCCTATGAGTTCATACCATGCACCAACCAACATAGGATCAAGAAGATGCTCATTAACACCAAACTGCCTTATTTGGAGATTCCTGCAATCCAGCTCCAACAGCTCTTTTCTCATTTATTTCTGGACGTGATAATCACCTTAGAAGCAGTCAAGAAGATCCCAAGGAAGCTTTCTTATCCCTTAAAACCGACCAGGTTCAAGAAGACTCAAGATTCTTATTTGGAGCCAAAATCCCTTAAGAGCTCCAAACGGCTAGTTTTCGATTTCTTGCTTAGTTTTGATTTGTTTCCTTTTCTAATAGTTTTAGAACGATAAGACCTTTGTCTCTGAGTATTATATAAGCTTCCAGACGTGCATTGTAAAGATCACCCTCAATCATCAAGTTAATAAGAAGTTTTATTCAGTTTTATCAAAGATAGTTTCTTTGCATAAAAGTTGTTCTTTAGTTCCTAAGTTGTGAGAAGCATTAGGAGACTATAGAGCTCGTGGTTCATAGGTTCTTTGTGAGATTCAAGAGCCTTGAGACACAGATTGAGAGAGTCAATCAGCACCCATGGATTGAGAGAGTCAATCACCATATATCCACCGTTGTCTTCCATCCATCCATCATCAAACTTTTATCAATCACTCATTCCATTCCTTTATCCATTTAGTTTCAGTTCTTATTTTTGTATTCATAAACTCACTGTTCTTCCTTTATTTTCAGGTTAGATTGGACAGAAAGGGATAGCAAGTCGGCCATCATCACCATCTTTCCATCCGATCTCAATCCTTACCGATAAGATCGACCCATCAACCATCCAAACCATCGGCCCAGCTTCCGTGCCTGTATCATATATCTACCCACGGATGAGAAGGAATAGGGAGAGCAGAATACAAACCTTGGTTCTTGGCTTTAGACTTGGCTTTCTTGCAAACCACACATCGGCTACAAATTCGTTCCACATCCTTCATCAAGCTCGGCCAAAAGAAGTGTTCATACACAACCTTGTGTGTTTTCTTAACTCCAAAGTGTCCCATAAAACCTCCTCCATGTGCTTCCCTGAGAAACAACTCCCTCAAAGAACATTGGGGTACACACAAGCGGTTATCAAAGAATAAGAATCCAGAGATTTGATAATACTTGCCATAAGCCACCTTTGAACACTTTCGAAAAATTTCTTTGAAATCTGAGTCAGTTGCATATAAATCCTTGATAAATTCAAAACCAAGCAACTTTGTCTCAAGAGCTGAAAGAAGTACATACCTTCTGGACAAGGCATCGGCCACTACATTGTCCTTACCTTGTTTGTACTTAATGACATAAGGAAATGTCTCAATGAACTCCACCCAACGTGCATGCCTCTTGTTTAGCTTTTGTTGACCTTTAAGATGTTTCAAGGACTGATGGTCGGTGTGGATCACGAACTCCTTAGGCCAAAGGTAGTGCTGCCATGTTTGTAGGGCTCTCACCAAGGCGTATAGCTCCTGGTCGTAAGTAGGGTAGTTGAGTGTGGCACCTCCAAGTTTTTCACTGAAGTAGGCGATGGGCTTCTTATCCTGCATCAAAACAGCACCAATACCAACTCCTGAAGCATCACATTCAATTTCAAAGGTTTTAGAAAAATCAGGAAGTACAAGTAAAGGAGCTTGCGTCATCTTCCTTTTTAGAATCTGAAATGCCTCTACTTGAGCTTGTTCCCACTTGAACCCAACATTCTTCTTGATTACTTCAGTCAACGGGGCTGCAATGGTACTGAAGTTCGGAACAAACCGCCTATAGAAGCCGGCAAGGCCATGGAAGCTTCTCACTTCGCCCACGGTCGATGGACTAGGCCAGTCTCGGATAGCCTTGATCTTTTCCTCGTCTACTCTTAGTCCATCTGATCCTACAACAAAGCCTAAGAACACCACGTTATCTGTTCCAAAAGAGCATTTACCAAGATTTGCAAAGAGTCTTTCTTTCCTAAGAATTTCAAGAACAGATTTCAAGTGCATGCTATGATCTTCAAGGTTCTTGCTGTAGATAAGAATGTCATCAAAGTAAACTACCACAAAATGACCAATGAAGGATCTCAAGACGTGATTCATCAAACGCATGAAAGTACTAGGTGCATTAGTAAGCCCAAATGGCATCACAAGCCATTCATACAACCCTAGTTTGGTCTTAAATGCAGTTTTCCATTCATCACCTTCCTTCATCCTAATCTGATGGTATCCACTTTTCAAATCAATCTTAGAGAAGACACGTGAACCATGCAACTCATCAAGCATGTCATCAAGCCTAGGAATGGGATGCCTATATTTTACCGTAATGTTGTTGATGGCACGGCAGTCCACACACATACGCCATGATCCATCCTTTTTGGGTACCAACAGAACTGGTACGGCACAAGGACTAAGGCTTTCCCGGATGTAACCTTTGTCGAGAAGGTCACCAATCTGCTTCTGAAGTTCTTTGGTTTCCACCGGGTTGGTGCGGTATGCTGGTCGGTTCGGTAGGGATGCGCCTGGGACGAAGTCAATCTGATGTTCAATGCCTCGAACCGGTGGCAGTCCCTTTGGATTCTCATCTGGAAAAACATCAGAAAACTCCTGCAAAAGATCTAGAAGTTCACTCGGAATCTCCGGTGGAAGGTCAGAAGAAGGAGCAGCCATAAGAGATTCTTTGTACACAAGTAAAAGAAGTGGCTTTTGAGAGTAAAGAGATTTCCTGACCTGACTTTCTTTAATAAAAAAGTTGGAGTGTCGAGTGGATGTTTCCGGTTCGTCCTTCTTGGGCTCCTTGTCTCGACTCCTCTTGAGCTGGATCTGATCTTGGTGAACTTCCGAAGGAGTCAATGGGACCAACGTGATCTTCTTGCCCTTATGATCAAATGAGTGTCGGTTTGTGCAGCCATCATGCACGGCCTTCTTATCAAACTGCCATGGCCGGCCCAAGAGAATATGGCATGCGTCCATGGGAAGGACGTTACACACAACCTCGTCCTCGTATCGTCCGATGGTAAGAGGGACGGTGACTTGTTCTTTCACCATTTGCTCGCCAGCTTCATTTAGCCACTCAATCCGGAACGGTCGAGAGAGAGGCTTAGTTACAAGTCCAAGTTTCCTGACAAGAGTGTCACTCGCAACATTAGTACAACTTCCACCATCAATGATCAAAGAACAAACTTTTTCAGAAACAAGACAACGAGAATGAAAGAGATTCTCCCTTTGTTCCTTTTCATTGGTTTTGGGCTGAACATTCAAGGATCGCCTTGTAACAAGTAGTGGACCGTGAACTGGATGGTCGAAGCCATCTTCCTCATCATAAATCGGATCAGACTCAGCGTCAAAGGTCGGGTCGAAAACATCGACCAGCCGGTCGTCCTCCTCATCGAAGATGGGTTCGTCCATGACCTTTCTAGTAACAAGCAAAGGTCCGTGATGTGGGTAGTCAAAGTCTTCCTCTTCTTCATCAAAGATAGGACCCAAATCCTCCTTGTCCTTCTCTTCATCCTCGGACTCAACCTCACCATTTTCCAAGAGAATCATCACTCGTTGGTTGGGGCAGTTTTTGGCATAGTGTCCTAGACCTTGACACTTGAAGCACCTAATGTCTCTTGCTCGACCAGAAGTCTCAACTTCCTTTCCTTTGTCCACACGAGCAGGAACATTAGTCTTAAAAGCATTATGTGTTGTGGGAGGAGACTTACCTTTGTCTGGATAGCTTGGCTTTGGAGCGTATGGCGATTTGGGAGCAATGCTCGGCCTTGAGTAGTTCTTTCTTTTGACTTTCTGTTCAATCAAAATGGCCTTGTGTAACATTTGCTCCACACTACCATACTCTTGAAGATCCATACGATCTTGTATGTCACGGTTGAGACCTGAAAGAAATCGTGCCATGGTGGCATCCATAGGTTTGTCCACATCAGCCTTGATCATCAAGATCTCCATCTCTTGGTAGTAGTCTTCCACAGACTTGGTGCCCTGAAGTAGGCGTCTCAACCTCTGGTGGAGGTCTCGGTGATAGTGAGCAGGGACAAAGCGTCTCCTCATCAACATGGTAAGTTCATCCCATGTTTCAATTGGCCTTTCACCTGTTCTTCTCCTATGAGTCACAACTTGGTCATACCAGTTAATAGCATAGCCAGAGAATTCAGTAGCAGCCAATCTAACTTTCTTAAGATCAGAGAAGTTTTGACAATCAAAGACAAGTTCAATCTTTCTTTCCCATTCAAGGAAAGCATCAGGATCGTTTTTACCATCAAAAGTTGGGATTTTCAGTTTCAATCCTCCTAAGCTATCATCAACACGATCATTTCTAGCAAATGGATTGACATCACCTTGCTCTCGGTTCCTATGACCTCTCCTAGGTCGGTTGGTTGACCTGATTTCATCCTCTCGAAGATCTTCCCCTAGGGTCTCATCATCGGACCGGTTGTGCCTCCTTGGGCGATCTCTTCTTGCTCCGGTTCTAGGATGAGTTTGTTGACTAGCCTGAGGTTCATCAAGCCTTTGATGGATCTGGTCTAAACCTGCATTCATCAAGTTAGTCATAGAATCATTCAAAGCACGCATTTGAAGGTTAGACAATCCAGCAAATGAGTTTCCGGGTTGGTTCCTTTCTCCTTCACTACTCATGGTTCCTGAAATTTCTTAAACACAAAACGTTAGACAAAGCCTCACACCCTCAAGTGTTTGATCCTCACCCACACACGTGTTTCTCTCAGATTTTTGGTGATCACACACGAGTTTCCACTCTAGGTTCTAAGAGAACTGATCAAGAATTCCCAAAATGGACAATTCCAAGTAAACAAGAGGGAATTTCTTAAGATAGAAAGATAAGAGATTTTTGGGGTTTTGAAACCCGCTTTAACCTCCTCAAAGGCTGGATTTCTCCTCAGCCAGCAGGTTTTCTCTTCCACCACCAATCCACAAATCAAACACTTGAATCTTTTTTTTTTTTGATCGAACTTTTTCTTTTCTTTTCTTTTCTTTCCTTTTTTTTTTTTTTTTATATACTAGTGGATGGTAATGAGGGGCCCGGATTTAAGATAGATAGAAGAAGAAGCGTTTGAAGAAAATGGAAGATGAGAAAGATGGATGAATAGACAATACCGGAAGAGTGGCTCTGATACCACTTGATACGCCCTACGATAGGATCACTCGACCGGATTGGGTTGATATGAACTCCGAAAGGAGAACTTATGGATTGAAGGGTCGCACGAAGGTTGCGGAAGGCCTCCGATATTCCCGACTTCAGTTGGTGCTTGATATGACTCACAAGTCCACCAAAGGAAGATGCTCTAACCGTTGCTTGATATGACTCACAAGACCAACGATTCGAGTTTTGTTTATCTCGGATATGACTCACCAAGAAAACAAGAAGAGTTCTTCAAAGAACAAAGAGTTTAACTCAAAACTAAAGTGATAATCGAATGGTTTATTGCTGAAATGAGATTACATATTTATAGTAGTGAAAAGGTATGTGAAAGGACTAAAAAGTTGTGAAAAAAACATGTAAAAATAGTCAAAATGACTCTTCGGTTCATGATCTGGTTGAATGACCCTTGATGTACTTGTCCAGGTTCGTCCGAATCTAATCTGGTCAACAGATGACCCTTCGGCTACTGTCCAGGTTCGTTTGTACCCGACGGGTGTACTGCGGTAAGGACCAGGACGTACTGTGGTGTGTCCGTGTGGGTGATTGATGAACTTTCGTGAACGGATGACCACTTTAGACGAACCAAATCTTCAGAGAGCTTAAGTATCCTTGCTTTAGAGAGATTGGAATGATCGATCATCATGAGATCTTCAAACTGGTCGGAAAAGTCTTGTTCATGATCATCGGGCCATGCGGTACGTACCAAACGGGTCAGAAGCGAAGTGTTGTGTCCTAACTCCGATTCCACTCGTTGATCTTGAGTTCTGGCTTGACTATTGGTCCTAGAATGTCGAATGGGTCGGGAAAGACTTGCTGTGGTACAGTCCATTCGTTCATTAGGTCATGCTGGGCTGGTTCCTCGTACTGGGGTGCATCACTTCGTAATATATTATTTTGGAGAAAGAAAAATAAATCGGAAGCAGGACGGGAATTAAGCAGGACGGGAAGCAAGCACGACGGGATCGAAGCACGATGGGATCGAAGCACGACGGGAAAACCCGAAATTGGACAAAAACCCTAATTTCGGTATTATGGAATTTTTCGGGGAAGCCGGAGGCTCGGGAAATATTTTTCCATCAAGGTCAGGATACTTTTGGAGTTTCTTAAGAATATTCAGAGCATCAGAAGGGGAGCGGAAAAATATTCGGGATTGATCGCGGGTCAAAAATATCCTGGAAGAGTCGAAATCGGGCGAATGGACCGAGAAGCACGATGTGGCTCCGTGTATGGGATCAGGACGTGCTGTCAACCATCTAACCAGCTGAGTGTCAACACAAGGAGGAGGTGTCGCCATGCATGGAAGCATAACATGCGGATTGACACACAAAAGCACGAGGTGGACGACCAAGCACGAGGTGTCGACGCGCATGCAACCAAAGCATGCTAATCGACATGTGGATGATGTGGTGTGGACTTGCATGAGTTTCAGACATGCAGCTTGACATCTGGGAGGACTGTTGGCGCCCTGCATGAGTCCTGGCCATGCTGATTGCCATGTGGAGCACGAGGTGTCGCCGTGCATGCGTCCGGAGCCATGCGGAGCAACACACGGGCTGCCACCAACCTGAAGCTGATTGGTTGTTGTCTCCTATAAATAGCCCACGACCCCCTCTCATTTCTCTACATCCAGGCTTGTCCAAAGCCACTCCAAAAACGTGAGAGAGAAAGAAGAGAGAGAAAGAAAATGGTCGAGTTAAGAGTATGGTCGATTCTAAAGACCGATACTCCACCGAGAAGGCAAGTTCTGTCCAATTGACCTTTCTCTACGATTGTGAGGTGGAAGCTCTGTCCAAATCAATCCATTCAAGCCAGTCATATTCTCTTATGACCAAGTGGAGGTTCTGTCCAAGATCGTTAGTTCCACGAGTTCAGATCAGTCTAAAGCCGATGTTCTGCCCGAAAGTCCGAAGAACTGTCCAGAAGCTAAAGAAAGTTCTGTCCGAGTCCAGATCAGTCCAGACCAGTATAAGGGGAGGTTCTGTCCAATTCAAGATCAGTCCAGCCCAGTCCATTGAAGACGTTCATCTCGGGTTTTGGCCAAGTCCTCTCCGATCAACCAGCTGCTTATCGGCATAGAACACTGTGAGTTGGTATTGTTTGCATTCCGTTTGGAATTTAGGATAGATAGGTTAGTGAGTTGACTTGTTTGAATTCCACTTGGAATTTAGGGTAGTTTTGTGAGTTGGTTTTGTTTGAGTTCCGCTTGGAACTTAGGTTAGTTATGTGTTATGCTTTAGATCCACTTGGAACTTAGGATAGATCGAGTTGCATATAGAGTAGAATGTTCACGTTATTTCATGATAGAGTCCTTAGGGTTATTTTAATGAACCGGACTCAGTTTAGCACGGGCTAAGCTGAGATGATAAGGAATTAAGACTGAGTTAAGAACCTGACTAGGACTAGGACTAGGATGCATCATGTTTTCTACTCTTTCTTGTTAATATGGTTGAGTGCAGGTTCCCGTTATCTTTAAAGATAGTTTTGTAGCAGGAGGCCGGACTATCTGGGTAACGGTTTGATTGAGTTGATTATTTTAGATTAGTTAAATGCTTTCTTGTTTAATTAATCTTATTGATTGAGGTTAGTCAGCTCTTGGTAAGGGAGTGACTAACTGGTTTAGTTGTTTAGTTATGATATTGTTGTTTAGTTTATTATATGCTAGTACTAAGGGTCTTAGGCCATATTGGCCGGACTACTGGTACTATTGGTTAGTGTTATAGAGTCAAGTCTAGTTAGGATCTGGAACTTTAGCCTTAGGTTAGGTTCTTGATTTTTTTCTTTGTGTTGAGTGTGTGTCGACTGCATGTGCGTAACCCGCCCATGCTAGGCTTGTTTAGGGGTTGATTAGTGTTTCCTCGACCTCGTACCCAGCGGGTTCAAGGAAACCCCTTATTCGCTGGATCGGGAAGACTCAGAGAGACGGGGTCATGGCCTAGGGCTGAGTGTTACACGACGGTGTAACGTGGCAGTGACCCGATGGACTATGGGCTGTCGCGCGGTGACCCGATGGACTGTGGGCCGCGGTCGGTTGAAAGTTCCTTCTTCTGGCCTTTGTGGTAGGGAGATAGGATATTGCCGATTGAGAGGAACACGAAGTCACCAGGGCCCAGGTTAGAGTGTTGTGTTAGAGTGTCGTGTCTAGTAGCGGGTTATGGAACCCTAGGGTAAGTGTAACACCGAAATACGATGTTACAAGTTAGTTTGATTCGTAGTTAGATAGAATATTATTATTGTGATATTGGTGTTTGATTTCCTTGCAGGTTTCCAACACTGAGATCTAATTTCGGGTTAGGTACCGAATTAGGATTGGTGTCTCTTTGGTTAGTATAGACCCGAAGTTGGCTGTTATATTGTTCGGGTGATTGCTTATGAAGGGTGGTGGATATTGAAAGCTATGCGGTATCATTGATTGGCCGATCATGTTCTTGTCTGATTGTTGGTCGACCGGATAGTGATACTTGTATAGTCTAGGTGTCTAGCACTACATGAGTACTGAACTCAGGCATATATATGGTTAACTAGGGATTGCTTGTTGACTTGTTTTCATGCAGGTTCCCGTTACTTGAAGTTAGATCAAGGCAAGAAGGCCAAATCTAACTTAGTAACGGTTTGATTAGATAGTGAATTGTGTTTGCTTGTTTAGCTTTAGCTTCGATTGCATGCTAGGGCTAGATTGATTGTTATTTTGGGTTGTCCGGGTTAGTTTATAGGTTGCGGGTAGAGGCCGCCAGCTCACTGAGTAACATTAGGTTACTCACCCAACTCCGTTGTCCTTTTTGCAGGTAGCTTAGTAAGGATGATCGGATAGCTCGTAGCTGGACGTTAGGACCGCCGGAGTAGATTTCATGCCTTTTGTATACGGTATTTTGATTGGTGCTTAGTTGACTCGATTTGGCATTAGGCCGGGCCCAGTCTTGAATTATTTCAATGTATGAATATTTCTTGAATCAATAAAGTAATTGTTTTATATGCGCATCATGAGTACTCTGATATTTGACTAGTCTGGTCTAACACAACGTTAGGTCTTGGTACGGGTTGAAAAGCCTTAGGCCTTGATCTAACGGAACCGTTAACTCTTGGTACGGGTTGCAAAGCCTTATGCCTTGATTTAGCGGGACGAGTTAGTGGATGAACTGGTCTAGGTTGCGGAGTAAGTTCTATGACTATGACCAGATTGTCCCTAGCCGTTACGTAGTGCTTCCGGACCATGGTGTTGGGTTGGACGGTCAGTCATGTTCTTGTTTGATTGTTGGCTGGCCGGTTGGCTCATCTCTAACCCTGGGTATTGGTTGGTCTATTGGTCATGTTCTTGTTTGATTGTTGGCCGGTGGATCGACTATATGTCTAGGACGGTTCGGGGGTGTTACAGTCTTGGCCTAGTAGATGTAGGTCTTGATCGTTTGGCTGAGGTGCCGATGTGGCCTTTGCCCTTGTGCAAACGCATGGCTTCAGAAGGGGTTGGAGTATGTGATGATTCTTCTCCAGTGGATGCTCGTGCTTGGATCATCTCCTTAATGGTGGTATCAACTCTTGTGTTGAGTTGCTCCATCTGTTGAGCTAATTGTTCATTGAGCCGAGCAGTGATCTGAGTGGAAAGAGCCATAGAGGACTCTTTGATCTGCTGAGCCATCATCTTGTTAAGGTTCTCCATGGCTTCAGGTGAAAGCTCCATGGTACCTGATACAAAGATCAACTAACTCACAGTAAGAAGTTCTTTGAAAAGAATTCAATACACTTGACAAAAAATTTCTTCAGCTTTAAATTAAAACCCAGAACTGAAAATATTACCAAGCAAGCAACCAAAACAGCAAGATATCAAATTAAAACAGATGGTAAATACTTATTTTTGATGCAGCAAAAACAAGTTAACAACAGCAGCAAACAGCGAGATACGACAAGCTAAAACAGGACAGCATATGATCACTAAGAAACAGAGGCTGATTCACGGCTTTGATCAACTAAAACAGAAGCTAATCTCCATGTAATCACCTGCAAAAATCAAAGAAAAGATTAGAAACCTTAATCTAAACAGAAATTAACAAAAACAGATCAGCTTTTCCTGTTAACACAGGGAAAAAAAAACAGCAATTGTGAAACTAAGAGAAATCGAAAACAGAGAAGGGTAAGGGGTTGTTTTTCTTAGCCTTTAGGGTTCAGAGTGGCTCTGATACCACATGATATGATCCTAGGAACGTTACTCTGAAGTTTTAAAGGCTGAAGCAACGAAGAACGGATTATGCGACGAATGAGGGAATGATGGCAGCGATGGAGTGATGAACGGATGGGCTGGAGGTGGACTGATGGCGAGATTTATGAGTATGGGAATGATGATTTCGACACAACCAGAGGCTGGAAACAATGGTTGCTGGTTTGTAGAGACTCTAGGATGATGAAGATCACGTTAGAGGCTCGGATTCAAGTCTAGGATAGAATCAGTTTGAGAGAACAAGTTTCTGCTGGAAAAGTTTCTTTCACGTTTATTCTCTACCTCTCTATAAGCAGCAGTCACGAAAATATAAAGGAAAGAGAGAGGCACATGAGCCTTAGGGTTTTTGACACACCCTTAAAAGAAAAACAGCAAGTAGTTCTAAAAATAAAAGAAAACAGCATGAAGTCTGGAATTAAAACAACAAAGCATGCGACATAAAGAAAAGTCTTTATGTGCCAAAACCAAACCAAGTACTTATTCAAATAGCTTTATTGAAGAGAAAAAATGCCCTGCCTCCTTAAAACCTTAAGAATGGTAAACCCGGTGTAGGAAAAAACCCATTCTCTAAGGAAAGAGTACAGCTACACATTATCCTCTTTGTGGCTATTCAAATAAGTCACCTGGTCCTTCTTTCGGAATATGGGTGAATATGTTGTAGATAGCAGTGGCTTGATGATCCTCCATTTCCGTGTTAATCAAGGTTCGGACTTCCTTAGCTAACTCCTTAGCTTTTGAACGTGTTACTCTGGCTTCCGGAGCTGACTCCCTGGTCTTAGATCGTGTGATACTTCCTTCTGGCTCAGGAACATCTTCCTCCGAGCTTGAGCTATCCATGATCATATCACTTGGTTATATAGTAAGCTGTGTATGAGGATTCAACCACAAGTTGGTTGTCTCTAATCTTGAATGGTGAGTTTCTGTTGTATGGTTGAAGGGGATTCAGTCACAAGTTGAATGAATCACTCCTTGAGACAAACACTCATGAATTCCAACATGGTATCTGAGCCTAGTTGCTCTTCTTTGGGATCAAACTCACCTCTTTTCTCTCTGTTTTTGAATAAATCATTTCTCTCCCACTCTGATATAGGGTTAGCTTGGTCAGTACTTGTTAGTATCTTAAATCAAGCTTGAGGGCGAGATAGATTTCGAAAATGCTTCACCATTATGCTTTATCCATTGGATAATAGCTATCTCTTAATGGAGCATCTCTTTTACCAGTGGACAAACTGTTTTCATCCATTGGTTTCATTGTTGTCTAAGCCACACAAAACACTTGTTCATGTGTTATGCTGATGGTTCTCTTATTTGAAGCCCTGGAAAACATAAGTTCATGAGTTATTCCAGTGGCACAAGTCTAAGGTCAGTGGATAAAATGATTGTCCAATGGTCTATTATGTTTCAGCTTCTAAAAGCACCAAACTCTTGATGAGTATTGGATGCTCCTGGCTGCCAATGCTTCCGCAAAACGCAAGAAAACAGAGCAAAACTCTGTCCATCAGAACTCTTGAGAAAATTCTCTTTTTCTATTCTCTATTCTCTCATACTCTAATTCTCCGGGTTACTTATTCTCCATCATTCTCCAATTCTCTGGCTACTAATACTCTGGTTACATCATTCTCTACTCTCTACTTATTCTCTGGTTACTTATACTCTCTGGTTACTTAAATCTCTGTTCTCACAATATTGTTTAGAATCTGCCTAAGGTTGTTAAACTGTATTGAAGTTAAGCTGTCTTGAAAGAATAGTCTTGCTTCTGTCCTTAGGAGAATTGATTGTGTTGTGGCCTGAATGCTTAGTCTTGTTGATTAGGATTCAGAGAGTTTTGCTAGGATAGAATCATGAAGATATCTGTCCATTGCTTGTTTGAAATTTGTTTTAAAGATCAGACTTGGTGAAAACTCATGATCTGATCTCTTGTTGTCTACTGATGCTTGTCTTAGTTTTCTTGACAGGCTGCCCATGTTGATCAGAGCCTACACTTGATGTATATTCCTGACCATGTGAAAGATTGAGAAGAAACGGAGAATAAATGGATAGAATAGAGTTTGAGAGAGACTAGAAGAGATTTTGAGACTAAAAGCCTGAAAGTTGGTTAAGAAACCATTT